>JANAVB010044617.1:622500-700000 GCA_029216955.1 Iris pallida | reverse complement strand
CTACTCTCTTATTTACCCTACTGTTGGTTGGCAAGGGGACAACAAGGTCTGCTGCCATTGCTGATGTTGTTCTATGATTCCCCCTATCAACCTACACATATAGAAGCTATATGCTGCTGTACAAGGCCAGCAATAAGTACTGTTGCCTGCAGATATTGTACTACTGCAGGTAGGAAACCCCCCTTTCATCTACTTCACTAATGCACATACCGAACACACACATATGTCTATCTATCCCTCTACTGTCACGACCCACACCCTAGAGTAAGGGCACGAGAAGTGGGTACGTCCAGCCTATGCCGCAGTGTCGACGGTAGAACGCTGTCCTAGGTTACTATCTAATCAACAACTCACGCAATTATATAATGTACTTGTCAAATCTTAACTCCGAACGGAGGACAAGTATAGATATAATGAAATCTCAATCACAGTCTAAGCACGATAAGATAACACAAAAGTTTATAACTAAAAACTAAATAACAACATTTATAAACTACTAAATAATAATATCTGAAACAAACTCAAATACAAACTCGTATCTCAAGTTATTATAATTCAAGTTCTAAAACATGAAAACTAAACCAAGTCTACTAGCTAGTCTCCCGATCACTCCTGAGTGTCAGGGCCAAAGGTAGCTAAGCCATCTCCTGCTCCAAGGCAAGTAGGGCAAATGTCCTCAGGACAATCATCTGTAATATTTTCAACAGGTCCAGTCAGGACAAGAACGAGTACATTTTATCAAGAAACTACAAGTAAATGACAGAGAACTATAAAGCAGTTATAGACAGTTGTGTTGATGAATATGACAGTTTTATACAGGTAATGATGTAGAGAAACAGTTAAGGTACAATGAAAGTAAGGTAACTAAACAAGAAGAGAAACATAGCAAAGAAGACTGTAAAAATAAGATCTAGCTGAACTAGAGTAACATAATGAGTTCAGATGGTACAATATAAGTCGAGTGTAATCCCAATGTGAGTCTAATATAAGATGAGTCGAATGTAATTCTAATCATTATTCTAATAAGGTGAATCGAATAAGGTGATACGAATAAGGTGATACAAATAGTGATTCACATGATGTTCTAATAATGATTCGAATAAATTCTCCAAGTGTGTTTTAAAATACTTAGATAGACATGTAAACGGCTAAGGGTAAATCCGGCACATCACACACCTGGCCGGGTGTGGAATGGCTATCGTTCGAATATATTCACAGGGGGTGGTTCGAATAGTGGAAATGTTCACATATCTAATCAAGTATTTCCCTGCCCAATCTAATACAAATGAATCAATAATCCAACACATAAGACGAATACAAGTCCAACCAACATATGAAGATACGAATAGGGTGATTCGAATAGTGATTCGTATGGTGATTCGTATGGTGATTCGTATGGTGATTCGAATAATAGAGGTAAGACGAGTAAGTATGTGTGTCGTATACATGGATTCAGAAATAAAAATACGTGTTTCTAGCAGAGAATCACATACAGCAAACTAGAACTGAAGTACAGTAATTGACAAGTAAATGAAAGAACTATCAGAGAATGTACTCGCCTGATATCCTGAATGTCTGAGTGAAACACTGCCTGAGGAGTGGTGTCTGGCTCCTAATCAGAACAGTACAAGTCACAACATGTCCAGAAGGGTAATATAAAGTACTACAATGCATTCTACATGAATCTAGGTCAAACTAGGCCAAAGTCAACCCTTGGTCAACTCTGGTCAACTGCACTAGTCAAACTAGGTCAAACTAGGTCATGTCCTAACCCAGTAACTCTTACTAGGACTAACCAAGACTATCCTAGCAAGCACACATCAATACAAGGCTATACAAGCCAACATACACCCAACTCTATATAGCATGCAATTATTCAATACTCAAATAGGCAAAAATTCACATTGGATATACACTAGATAATCTATTACTTTAAGCTATATATGTCTACACATATATACACATGCATATATTGGTATTCAACATTAGATCTATAATCATGGCATTTTAAATGGTTATATAAACTTATATATTACAACACAATATGCTAACATATATATAATATACATACATAGCTAAGTTAACTATGTTCATAAATACTTATTTAAGAGGCTATGTGTGTGTATGTGAACATGGCAAAGGGGCAAGTGAGGGTTAAATGGGCATACATAGTGTATACATATCAAAGAGTGTCAAAGTGTAAGTGAACAATGTGTCAAGTGTGATAGTGTCAACATAGTGTAAGGGGGGTACATGAGGTAATATAGGATTTGTGTTAACATCGAACATTACATCTCATTAACTTGTATATTGCATACATTACATCTATTATTACATTACATTCATGCTTGCATTCATTCATCATTCATTTATTCTCTTGTACCACTATATGCACCATACATTACATACTATGGAACCTACATATTCATTACAAGCCATACTTATACATGCTTACATTAGATAGGATACTTACACCTCATACATCATTTATTTAACCATTTACTCATGCTTGCAATCTCTATTTAATTACATAATGTATATACATTAACATGGGTTAAAATCTAATAGAACATTATATTACACACAAGAGTGCACAAAATGCATATGCCAAATAGTAACTCCTACTAATAATCAATACTATATCATCTCAGCATAAATTAAAATTTAGGATTAAAGTATGTTATAGATCTATGTGTTAGCTTTCAGAAACTTCAAACGGATCGCGTTTTCGTTTCCGGAAACTCCCGGAATCGCGAAAACACCGAGGACGCGTTTGTCTTTCGTACAGCTGACACTCAAATAATTCTCCAGAAAGTTACAAAAAGAATTAGGCCTATTAATACATGTTTTTGGAAATCTAACTTCAATACGCTTTTTTTTTTAAAAACGGAAGATTAAACCGAGCTTTGAGCTAGAAGTTATGACATTTCTAAGTTAGGGCTGAAATTAAAAACGTGGATAAAAATCCTGACGGATTTAGGTAGTTTGAGACAAAAGAACACAAGTATATAACATAATATATCAAGAACTCACTCTCTACACTAATATATATATATGAGACACTATAGAACACATCTCCAATACAAAAATATGAGATAAAACATGTAATAATTCATTCATTCATACATAACAACAACACATAGTGTGTCCAAATTTAGGATTTTCCCACATGGACACAACCACAACACAAAGGACACTCCTATGACCTCCAAATGGACACGAAATAGACACAAATGGAGATACAACTATGGAAGTCATTCCTATGGGTTCAAAATAGACCTATATGCATGAGGAAATAAAAAGGAGAAGGGATTTATACCTCCCGGTAGATCGAATCGAAGAAAAGCCTTCCCGGAGCGACACCGACACGTAGAGATTCCAAAAGGACACGAACGAGCTCCGAATCCTCCTAAACTTGGGTAGCTTCCTCCTTGGCTAGAATGGAGAAGGAAAGAAGAAGATTTGGTGGCGAAATGGAAGGATTTGGTGGAGAAATTTCTAGGGATTGCTCTCTAGGAATTTGGGGAAGAACAAGAGAGAGAGTGTGGATGAGAATAATGAAATGAACTTGAGCCTATCCTCTCCCAAAGTGGCTGGCTATATGGGGCTATTTGTCCTATTATGTAAGGTCCAAAATGCCCCCACTAACCTATTCTATGAGTATTAGAAAAGGGCTAATTGGTTGGGGCTAAATTAGTCATTCTAAAGTCTCTAATCACACTAACCTTATCCATAATAATTAGTCTAACCTCTAACTAAAATATTTCTATCATGTGGACTAAAATTAATATCATGTGGGCCATGCCTAACTAGTGTGTGGGTCCCACTAGAGTCAAACTACCCCCGGGTCCCCGTTTCATGTCGGATTGAGTTGAAATTCGAACCCGACTCAAATAACCCCAAAATAATATCATAAATAATAAAATAATATCAAAATAATTCAAAGAGGTCAAATGCAAAAAAAAATATCCTTAGGCCAAAAATGACATTAAAATATCATAATCACATGGTTAGGCTCTAGGTCAAACAGTCTCTAGGGTTTCACTAGCAAAACGTCAAAACCACAAGTCATTGACTTTTAAATAATTTTAAAATGATTTAAAATCACCAAAAATCATATCATGAATTAAATATCATTATTAAAATAATTATAAACACGAAATTTCAAAATTACCCTCATCTGGAAAAACTGGGTGTTACATCTACCTATCGAACTATCGAACTATCATTCTACCTATTCATTTGCACATGTGCACACACTCACACTTACTCCTAGATAGACACACCCACATAGCCATAGGGAAATACACACACACATACTAGTGTAGGTAATACACACACAACAACAACATGTGTGTATGTACACACACACAAAAATGTCACACACACACACACACACACACACACACACACACACACACACACACACACACACACACACACACACACATAATACATACACACACACACACACACACAAACACACACATATAATACACACACACACACACACACACACACACACACACACACACACACACACACACACACACACACACAGGTAATGATATACATAAGAGTAGATACCTATGGCGCACATCACCTAGATACACTAACAAACACTTGGTGTGCATCATCCCAGTATCGTACTAGTTTATGATACGCCCAAGAAAACGTTGTCCAAACCTAACCAAAACACATGAGCATGTATAAAATGATAATTAGAAACTAATTAGTACAATACATAGCTAGTGTCAAGTGCCATGTGAAATATGGAATGTGTGTCACAAGTGTCCAAGGTGAAAACCTCCAAATTGACTTAGTGTCCTAGAATATTATGGCACAATCTTCTCGTATCCATTTATGGACATGTATCTAGCGACACAACAATTATAAGTCTATTTAGCCAATCAAACCAAATGACAAACACTTGATGCATTATTCTCGAATTTTTCCAAAAACGACATAAAAACTCCATGTTACTTCTATCCAAAGAGTCATTTGAGCCTAGTTCTTCCTCTTATAGGTACCCCTAGTCCATGGGTGGGTTTCTAATGGTCCAATGCATTTATTAGAGTCTAAAAATAGGGAAAAATTATATGTATAGCTATTGGGAGATGGATGTCCAATGCAAAGTCCGGTGGATACGATTCAAACGCGGTTGAGACACAAGCTCCTAGCCCAAACTCCCTCTCCTTGTGTTCATTGCCTCCAAAGCTTCTAGACTCCTTGGATGAACAATAGGGAATGATTGGGACTGGGTGGGATGATTTTTTGGAAATTTGATGGAGGAATGAAAATATTTTGGGGAAGAACACCTATTTTTGGAAAGAGTGCTCAAATAGAGAATGAAGAGAGTGTGCTTCTCTCTCCTTTAGGGCCGGCCACGAGTGACCCCCTTATCCATGTCATGCACAAAGGCTAACATGCCCTCCTATGCACAAAGACTAACATGGAATGAATTAAATGAGGCTAGCCTAATATGTTTGTCCAAGTGTCATGACAAACCTAATCAGATTCACTAACCAAGGGTCCATTAAATAGGCTACTCCACTAACAAATGCAACCATCACTATAATTAATTAAATAAATATACACAATATATTAATAATGTAACAATGACAAAAATAACCCTGTCTAGGATTATGGTAGTGACAAGTATAGTTTGTTCCACCAAATAGTGGGGTATAGTTAGTAAAACCTTTTTTTAATTGACTATTTATATAAATAATGTAGTACTATGTTATATATTTGATATCCTTAGATGAAACAAGGTATAGCATGTGGTTTGGACTAGTGTAGGTGCACTTTAGTGAGGTTATTTTCGGCTAAGGTTAAGCCGGACTAGGCATTGGATTAGGCTCATAAAACCCAATCGAACCGAGTCATATTGAACCCAAACTTGGTGCACACATACTAGAGTGTCTAGGGACCCAAAGCAACAAACCCTTGGACCCAAACAATGCATACATGAGTGTGTGCACAATAGTGTATCCAATAAGCACGCTTGCGACCATTACTTTGTCCACTCCATGGGGTGGTTTGAATAACCACTATTTCATTACTCTATTACCCCTAAAAATTAGGCCACATCACCCTGTCTCCTTCAATCCATCATCCTCTTCTTCCTAAATGTCTTCCCCTCAATTCCATATATAGTTACCAACTATTTCTTATAGTGTTCTTCTACCGTAATCATTGTCACACAAAGAAGACGCACTGCTGGAATTTCGTGCACGAAAAGGGACTTGTAGGGACGTCTACACAATGATTTAAAAGGTAGAAACTGCTGCCCGCACCCTTAAATAGGTATGCACCCTATGTTTCCTTCACTTTCATGGCTTATAACTTAGGGTACAACTAGACACTTCAATACCCTAGAGAGGAACCATAATTTAAATGAGTAAAATTGTGTTCAACCATGCTAAACACCCCCTCAAACACAATAACTCAGTTATGGACATTTGTGTTCACACACTTATTTAAACATGTTAGACTTTAATTTTGTGCTAGAAACTTACATGAAAATGTACCTATGAATAACCCCTTAGATATCATATATTTGCATCATGTTAGAATCACAATTATCTAGGGGAAAACCATGTTTTTAGCCCAGTTTCCATTGATTCCAGAACTAAACCATCTACTTGGGCTCGTCATTTCATGTGCAAATTTTTATCTTTTTGGTTCTAAACCTATATCAACATGTCCCTATCTCGATTAATCTCATATGTCATATAATCAAACTATGTTATATTCATGATTAAATAATGTTAAACCACATGTTTACCTTGCCAAATTCTAAAATCTAGAATTTGATTTTGACACCATTTGACCATTGAGCTTATCATTTTATGTACAAATATTTTTTGGTATGTTCTACCAAACTTTAGACACCTTACAAACACTCAAAATCTTGTTGGAAAACTATATTATTTTATGATTTTACATGACCAACATTAGGTGTTTGCGACGTTACATTTCAGCACTACTTTGTTCTAGTAATTGTCCTAATATCGTCGTTGTAGTGTGTCGCACTCTAGGAAATGGTTTTGTAAATATATGTTAATGGATCTCATTTGGTTACTAGGCCTGAAATCTTTACCGAACTCTTGCCCTCGAAGTGGAATTGGGATTGCGACCATAGGCAAGTATACATTGCCGAATATGTGTAGTTTATTTACATGCATTTAATTGTTCCTTTATTCCTATTATTTATGTGAATTATTTAACATATGCCATGTTTCCCATTTATCATCCTTTATTTGAATTTGTGTTAGTGCACTTATATCCTCATTATTCATGTGCTTTCGTTAGCATATTCACCTGTGTATCTAGATTCCATTGTTTTGACTTGACTTGACAGACTTGACTTTCTAGTTCCTTAGGAGAGAGTGTTGTATTAGGTGAGGCTATTACCACTCAGTCATTAGTGCCTCACCGTGCTGCGATAGAGACTTGTTTTAGGACTGTGAGTGCCTTATCGGACTGTTGTCATTATCACTCGGTATCAGAATTTCGGCCTTTCTTTTTATACTATACATACTGTATTGTAGGCTTGTATATTATTTATCTTGTTGTGTCCTTTGAGGACCTAGACTTTTCTTCAGGTATATACGAGGAATACCCCCAAGTTTGTGGATCAGGACTCGACTCTGGTGCAGTTGTAGTTTATGATAATGCTATTGCTTTGTTTAAATTCAACTTGGACTCTTATTTAATTTTTTGCTTATATTATCCTTCTATTAAAAGTGCATTTGTCTCCACAAGACCTCTCATTTGTATTTGACTTGTTGGATTGTCTTAGCACTTATTTTATCTATTGGTTCTATTTTTTATATTGTGGATGAGATATATAAAATACTCGTAACTTATATGTTATACTTGAGACCTTAATTATGGTCAGCGTAAGTGGATGTTTGAGGGATTTCCATAGGATGGGTTTTTCCTTAAATGTGTACAGCTGGCCAAGGCATGTGCTAGTCCCATGAGTTTTGGGACTGGGGCATGACATGGTTTTTATTGTGGACCATGCAGGTCTCAGTTTATCGCCTCCGTTACGTTAATGCATCGATGCGAGCCTACAAGTAGGATTAGCAATGTTAGGATCTCATCCACTTGTTGAATACTATCCTTGACCCTCATTTTGTATTATCATCTTAAATTATTTTGCATCATGTTTGATTCCTATACTTCCTAATAGAATTCCAGCACTGGCAACAGCTAGCATACCATGCGATGGGGCTGGAGCACCTCAGCGAGGCAAGCTTTCACTATGACTATTGAGGTTTTGCTGACCCCAAGAGAAGCTAATGCGAGTGAGAGCTAGCAATTACTTTATAGTCACAACAGGAATGTTGTAGCTCTATAGTAGTTGTTGTCTTAGTAATTGTTGATCTAGAAGTATAGTAGCAAAATCTTAGAATGTTCTTTCTAGATGTTCATGGACATATAAGCATATCCCTCCCGTCATTGCTTGTTGTTCGTTCAACCTAAATTTTGATGACAAAATTTTTCTTAGTAGGAAAGAATGTAAACCCTCATTCCTAACATTTTAATTTTTGTGTTAGAAAAATTATTACTAGCTAAATAATAGTGTATGTATTTCACACAATTTTTGGTTAGTAAAACCTATTTTTTTAATTGACTATTAGTAAAATATATGTAAAAACATATAAATATATGTAAAAACATATAAATATATATAAAAACATATAAATATATGTAGTACTATATTCTATGTTTGATATTCTTAAATGAAACAAGGTGTAACATGTGGTTTGGACTAGTGTAGGTGCACTTTAGGGACGTTGATTTCAGCCAAGGTTAAGTTGGACTAGGCATTGGGTTAGGCTCGTAAAACCCAATCAAACTGAGTCATATTGAACCTAAACTGTATAAACATACTAATGTGTCTAGGGACCCAAACCAACACACTCCTGGACACAAATCATGCAGACATGGGTGTGTGCACAACAGTATATCCAGCAAGCAAGCTGGCGGCCAGGTCTTGGTCCACTCCATGGGGTGGTTTGAATAACCAACCTTCTATCACTCCAGTACCCCTAAAACTTATACCACATCACCATGCATCTCTCCCTCAGTCCTTCATCCTTTTCTTCCTGTATGTCTTCCTCTCAATTTTGTGTATGTTTACCAACTATTTCTTTGTGTTTTTTAACCACAATCGTTGTCACACCAAGAAGACGCTCTGTTTGAATTTCGTGCACAAAAAGAGACCTGTAGGGGCTTATTGTCACGACCCGCACCCGAATATCGGGCACGAATATGCGGGCCACGTCCAACCTACACTGCAATATCGGCGGTAGAACGCTGTCCAGTACCCGATAACTATCTACAACATCTATATGATCCAAATAAAAATATGTACTCCAATCACATACATCTAAGGAAGATATAAAAGAAAGACAACAACAAAACTAATAAATAATCATACATGTCAAGAAAGAATCAGAGACATAACCGATGAAGCAGACATATATCTAGAAATGAATATGGCCTAGAGCTTCCAGAGGACAACTCACTATAAGTGGAACATCGAGATCTATCTCAGCTAGCATCAACATGTGGTCCAAGTATGTGGGGCATAAAAATTTCTAAAATTTGTCAACATATCCAGTCAGAATTGGAACGAGCACAATCTCCAATAACAGTTCTAGTAAGACGATAAAGAATATGTAACAGTAAATAGAGAGAATATACATGTGAAATAGAAAGTACATAAAAGTAACATGGCAAGGTTAAAGCTGTAAACTATATCGAGAGCAATGGTGAGAAAACTGATCACATCATGTACAGGAGTCAAGAATCATACTATCTATGTGAGTGAATACTAGCTTTGACATATGGCCAGCTTGGGAACTTGCACAATGTTTATGGCCTGGTTAATCATACGTGGGTTGTATGATTAACACTCACAATTAATACTTGCACAATAAGGGTATGACCATATATCTACACTAATACTTCCCGCCTCCGACTGATACAGTGGATCCAACCATGACATGTTATGACACGGATTCTCTGAGAAGGTCGCAAGCCTTCACAGGAATCGTGTCTATAGAATGCACGAGGAACAAGGAAAGGCTTGCACAAGATATACCAAGGAATACAAGGAATAACATCTCATGACGGAATTCAGACAAATAACAATCCATGTGAACAATGTGTCAAAAGAACAAGGATATCTACACTAGATACAAGAAACATAGACGATATCATAAAACAAAATATTATCAGAGAATGTACTCGCCTCAATTTAGTTGGAGTCGACGTGCACGACATGAACGTGTCGACACAGAATAGGTACCGATGCTTTGGTAGCCCATGCAGGTCTACGTTAAATCACTTCGGTTATATTACTGTACCGTCGTGAGCTTGCACATAGGATTAGAAACTTAGGATCTCATCCACGTGTCTTAAAAACATTATTGATCTCTATCCTTGATTTTTATTGAATCTTTGACTTGCATCCTGCTTGAAATCTTCATACCATCTAATGTTTTCTTTTGTTGCAGTAAATAGATTCTCGAGACAAGAACAACGCTTCCCTGAACACCCCACTGGCTGCAGGAGGATTCTTCACTTACATGACCCCGCCGACACAGGGAGGCCAGCTTACTCATCAGGGCGACCCGGCTCAACCGCAATACCCGAGATTCCGCAGAGACGATATTCCACCACCAGCACAAGTTCCGTATCTAGCACCTACCATGCACCCTGCACCAGTGATATATCCAGCTCCCACCATGCATCCAGCTCCAGCGACGTATCCAGCACCTGCTGTATACCTAGCACATATTCTGCCTCTGCCACCTGCACTGGACAACGTTGCTCTCCTCGGAATCTTTCAGCAGCTCACCACCTCCCAGACGGAGCAGGCCAACACCTTTCGTGACACCTTGAGAGAGTCTCTCCAGACTAGAGATGCTCCACGACCGCGTCCTGGAACTTCCAAGAATTTTATGGACCTTAGGCCCAGGGAATTCAAGGGGACGGATGTAGTGCCCCTTTCCTCGCGGTCCACTATGTAATACCCACGGCTTGCTGACTCAGTCTCGAACTGAGTATTTGGGGAAACCTTTGCCGGTATCGATTGATCACGGATGAAAACAGTGGAGAAAGAATTAAAGCGTAAATGAAAGAGAGACAGAGACACACATGGAGGGGGCAGCAGCCAATCAGGATCGGCGAAGCGATCCAATGACCCAGAGAAGACCGCAGTACTACAGTACCCTAAGCAGCCACGAGCAACCCCACATCAAGTCCAAGACATCCCCACCTGCCACTATTGCATGAAGAGGGGCCACATCCAAGAATAGTGCCACAAATGGTTAGGGTTGTATTGGACTTGTGGTTCCAACCAACACATATCACGATTTTGTCCGAACAGAAATGCGACTGCCCGACCACCAACCGTCCGAGGAGGACAAGCTTATGCCACGATCGTGGAGAACCCAGCGACACCACAAGGAGGAGCTGACGAAAGTTCATAGCAGAAGTATTATTGATAGGCCTATAGTAGATATTGGTTTGCGAGTTTTTGAATAACAATGGTTTAGAACTAACCATCCTACTAGATCATAGCTCTATTAAATTTTGAGGATGAAATTTGTTTAAGGGGGATAGATTTGTAAACCCTTAGCCCAATTTTCCTTTTATTATTATTAGTATCGTTTTATTTTTTCCTAAGGAGATAAATGCTATATAGGGTTGTATGTTCATTTTGACTAACCAATAAATGAATAGTGGCCCTCTTGCAACTAAATCACAACCAGGGGCTTTAATACAAAAGCCTATATTTGAATTTTGTTTAAACAGATCAAATTCAAACTCCAATCGGTTAAACCCTTTCTATTTAGGAATCAAATCCAGATTCAAATCCTACTGGACGATCTCTTCGATCAATTGATCGATTCGAATCAGGAGATTACTCGAATCCCTAATAGGAATCAAGAAGATCAATCCAATCGAATTTTGAAATTAGACTATTCTATATACTCTTCCCTACGAATCTATCCAAACTCAATTCAACCCTATCCAAACCTTCTATATAACCTTAAGAGAATCGAGCAATCCCTTCTCTCTGCAGACCCTAATCTTCCCTGCATTTCGAGTTCCTAAGGACCTACTATTCGGAAACAAGTGCTCGGCAGGAAAGGGGACTCGATTTCTCAAGCAGGTAACCACCTTCTTTGATTCCTAAAAACCTAGATTTTATCATGTTTAATTGAGTTATAAGTGTTTGCATTAATTCCTAAACAAAACTAGATGAAGAGGTAACCAAGTCTGAGATTAAAATAATATAGGAGAGGTCAAGGGAATAGATGTATCGGTTAGTGGATTGATGAATCCAATCAATAGATAAGTCGTGTCAGTCATGGTATAAGAGTATCATCGACTGAGAGGATGGTCATCACTACTGTATTCATAGGATAGTTATCATGAGGGATTTGTCAGTAGCATTTAGTCACAGCACACTAACGGGCACAACCAGGTTCCGTATCAAAAAGTTAGGAGTACATGATTATTTGGAAACCCCAAAACAGATGTCTATAGTAGCCTATTCAGGAGGGAGGGTATCCAATGTAGAGGCATGTAAGTAGTTATCATGGGTATCATGGGTTATCGGGCAAGTCCAGTATCAGTATTTCCCTGACACATCAAACTGCATAATGTATCGGGTAAAAGGGAAGTTGAGTCATGGTTTGAAGTTGGGACTTAGAGTGTCAGTATCATCCTGGGTATACAGTATGGGGGTTTGCAATATATGTTAAGGTATCAGGAATAAGGATAGACTGTGTATAACAGAGTATTTTAGAGAGTATTTGATTGCTAGTCGACTCATGAAATTTATGCTACACGTAACAACCCAAACTCTCACAAGCAACTCAGCCATAGCAGGGCAAGCCATCTTTCTATGGCACTCCCCTGATTCATTGTGATGAAACTCGAGGGCGAGGTTTACAATAAGAGACATCATATTTAGTGTCTTTTAGAAAGCTCCGATGGATGTGTGTGACTGGGTACTTGTGAGTGTAAGGGCCCACCTTAAGTCCAGGTGGAACGTATTGGGTAGATTGAGAGTGCAATCAGGAAGCCATATATACGGTGTTTGAGCAGTCCACCTCAGAAATCAGTAACATCGAGGAAGAATTGCAACATCAGTGCCTCATATGGATATTGAGATAGCTATATTAACACTTAGAGTAGGCCATTGGCAATCGACAAGTTGGGATAGGGTCTAAGTGCTAGCAGAATACCTAAAAGAAAATGACTAGTCTGTTAAAATATCGGAGACACTCAGAAGAGTATCGAGTTGTGGTTCAAGTTTAGGACAACATGATTATCAGAATGTGCAGTAGATAGTTGGATACGAATACCTGTTATCAAGGACTCGTGGAACCTGAACCCAGGAAAATAGTTGCAACCGGTGGTGTTAGCCTCTTGTATCAATCCTAGATAGGTACAATCACTCAAGAGGGGTATCATCCAAGTTAGGACATATTATGAATGCAGAGAGGTAGACCATACGAGTAGGTAACAGCAGCAACGTAGCAGTAACAATTATGGCCATTAGCAGAACAGTATCCTGGACATTACCATAGACTTTTACTTATGCACATTTGAGGACAGCAGAGGTAGTATAGGGCAAAGGAACAGTCGAGTATAGCATTAGATGGACTCATTGTACTGATTTATATCATTTAATAGGAGTATTGACATGAACAAGGGGGATTCCTGTTAAATAGGGAAAGTATATATATTTGTAGATCAAGGGGGGTACTAAGTCTACCAATTAAGGCAGTCGTGCCTATACAATACAGGGGAAACCTGGAACCAATGAATACTGTAGTCTCGTATCAAGGTGGTATAGGCAGTACCTGGTGACTATGTATACAATAGCAACAGGAGGGTAAGTAGAGTACCATAGTAGAATAGGCAGGGAACTAAACAGAGTATCCGTGTAGGCAGAATATTTGTGTAGGCAAGCCCTCGTTGTAACAGTAGTTAGGATATGATATTTGGACAGAGTGTTAGTTACAATATGCTAAGCCTAGTGTAGGGTGAAGGAATCCAGTGTACAATGCAGGGTTGATAGCAATAAATGTAAACTATATATATAGGAAATCAGTTTAGACAAGACCAGAGTACGGGTAGCCGGGTGATATGAAGGTTGAAATGTACCTGAGGGTAGAGGCAGTTGTGCAAGGGTACTGCTGGATTGTAGGTATGTTTAGCACCTGCAATATAATGTAAAGAAAGAAAACTTCCTGGGAACTGCAGTAGGTGTAAACCCCCTAAATTTTTACTACACTTTTCAAAATAATTTGATATCGATTTGTTTGTTTTTCGTAATTGTGCGTCGCGCACGAGATCGCGTTTGTTTTTTTGTATTTGCTCGACGAGGGCGAATATGTGCAAGGTACATATTTTTATAAAATATTTTTATTTGAAATTTTATTTATATAAAAGCAATATAGGTTCAAAATAATATATATGATAAATATTTCCATTTTTTATTTGGTAAAAGTTGTGAAGAACGTCGCATCGAGAATTGCCAAAATTTTATTTTCTTCCTTTATTATAAAAAAGGGGCTATTTTTACTTTATTGGTAACTTAGAAAAACTATGTTCTATATAAATATAATAATTGTGAGGTACATGAAATTAATTTCACATATATTTTGCGTTTCAAAAATTTATCAAAATAGTTTTATTCATTGCAAAGTATATCTCAAATATTTAAATAATTATTATGAATTTCAAAATTATTTATTTATTATATAAAGATATTTTGAAATTTAGATTTAAATCTAACTTACTTATGGTAACTGATTTTTGATTTTTTTTTTTTGAATAGTTTTAAATAAACGATTGAATCTATATAAATTCGATTTGGAATTTGATTTGATTTAAATGATTTTTTGAATCGATCTAAATAAAAAATAGAATTGTCTAGTCGGATTTAAACTACTAGTAATTCTTATCCAACTAGGAATTCCCACCTCCTATATAAGGAGAGAAACTCATCTATAAATTCTACCAAGTCAATCTCCACAACAGGTGCATCGTGTCTGTGCCTCATCCCCTCCACTATATTTTTCCATTACATTTACAATTCTCCTAACTCCGTGTCCGAAAACACCGGACATCTATACTCTCCCGTGTCATGCATGACACAACCCGACACGCCAAAACGTAATCCTAATTTCCGTATCACCACTGTTCCCAACCCTTGCGACCAAAATTTCCACAAACCCCTGTATCATAATATTCTCTGTTCATCGACTCGCCGACCAACCCCTGGTAGCGACGACCACCGCAGCCACCCGTCGACACCACCACCATCCTACTACCACCTCTAGCACCACCATGTCCGGCCCCATACCCAGGCCATCGCCCCACCACTGTAAAAGAAAAAGAGGATGGACCGAACCCTTACCTGTCCGTGGTCGACCCCGACCGCCACCACACTTTCGTCGCAGCGGCCTCGACTATCACCGCGTGTCCCTCCGCGGCTCCCTGCGATCTCCTCCACATGGCGTCAGCAGCGACCGCCGTGCGTCCTTCCAGCGTACCATAGCCGCGAGCCGTGTGCCATCCGGCAGCCGTGTCGCCCCACAGCTGAGTGCCCTTCGCACCTTAGCGTGGACGCTGGAGCGCTAGGCGCCAACCCAGCTAAGCGCCACCTCCGCTGATCCCCTCTGAAGCAGCCGTCGAGCCTCGCCGTGCCAGAGCTCCCCGCGCTAGCGCCCAGAGCCACCGCGCCACCAACTCTCCGCCTCCGTCCGACGTTGTCCCCTTGTTGCGCCGGCCGGAAAACCGTGCCTCCTCCGGATCGAGCCTCCATCGCGCCTCCTCCGGATCGAGCACCGCGGTGGCCCTCCCTCCGGCACTATTCGCCACTGGAGCCTGCGCCCTCCCGACCCGACGAGCCTCCGCCCGGCGCCGACCGCGCCGTCCACCCGCAGGTGAAACCCCCTTCCCTCTTCTTCTATTTCTCTCTCCTTCACTATCGATTTGATTTTTTTTTGGGGAGTGCTGTAAGGGATTAGGATTTATACTATTATTATTATTATTATTATTATTATTATTATTATTATTATTATTATTATTATTATTATTTTAGTTTTTTTAGTATTAGAAATGATATTTCATTATATATGGTAAGGGTATATATATATATATATATATATATATATATATATATATATATATAGAGAGAGAGAGAGAGAGAAAGAGAGAGCGAATTGCATTATTAATAATTGCATTATTTGCTAAATGTGGAATTTTAGCAAATAATATATATATATATATATATATATATATATATATATATATATATATATATATATATATATATATATATATATATATATATATATATATATATATATATTTGTCAATATTATTATTAATAATTGTATTATTTGCTAAACGTGGAATTTTAGTCCAAAACCATTTTTTGCTTTCAAACATTTTCTAAAAATTATTTTAACTCGTAAAAAGGGTTCTCGAAATTATAAATGATTTTGAGTATTTCAATAATTTTTTAAATTATCTTTACCAATAAGATACAGGTTATCTTCCTAGAAATCCTATTTTTGGTAAACTTATAGTTTTAGCCTAAATCGATTTTTCCATATTTTCAAATATTTGTCAAAAAAAAATTATTTTTACTAGTAAACATGGTTTTCAAGTAATATACGTATTTTTTTAGGAAATAATATATGTATTTCTTCACATAAATTTCCTCAATTATCTTGATTGCGACTGATCATCTTTCCTATTTCCTCACAACTTTGGACCTTTGCACATGGATCATAGCTATTGGACAATCAGGACTTGTCGAATTATCGTACCACATCGGGCGTAACACCAGACAAGATACCTTTCCATAATTTTCTATTTATAATTAGTCTGTATTTTATTTATTGCATATCACTGTGTATTTATTTCCAGTTCTTTTTGCTGTACCATTATTACAGTTCCTGACTTACTTCCTGCTCAGTGATATTAGCTGTACCTTGTTATTCATCCTTTGATTGCATATGGATCTAGAGTTAAGGGACTACCACTAGTTTAGTGCATTATATAAACTTTGACACTGATGTGCCACGAGATGTGTGAGTTGTGAGTAGCATAGAGCATTCGGACTTGCGTATTGGCTGATCACTGATGCGTACAGGACGTACGTTAGGTCTAACTGTCAATAGTTATATGTTAGAAGCCTTGACAGTTAGTAGTGTTACATGGTCGTGGATGCAACATGATAGGTACATTGGATGGGGAGAACATTTCCTTGTCGTATGGACTTTGATTGCACTTTCCTTGTAACCCGAAAGCTCCGCTGGAGATACGGGTATGTTTAGCCCCTCAGGTTTGCCACTGTTGTTTTTGAACGTCATGCGCTTAGGTCAGTGGTGCCCAAGTGGGGACTATACCAGATCCCATTTACAGCCAGGGCTCATGCAAGGAAAGGTTCGTTCTCAACTGCATGTTCACTTTAGTACGGTTAGGTTATCTTATTAATGTCATGTCACTTACTTTGTTTGTGGTATATTTTATATTCAGTATTTATATGGCATGTTTATTGTATCTTATTACGTCCCTCTGAGGACCTGGTTATCTCGCCAGGTATGTGCTCTTGTCTTTCGCAGGTGCTCTAGCCATGGCCATGTCCGTCACTATTTCTTCGAGGATGATTGCACTTTGATCGTCTTCGCTTCGCTCGCCAAAATCATTCTTTTGTATATCATGTATTTATTTTCATAGTTGGTAGTGGATTTGTCTCCGCCCAACAAATTATATCAAGACAATTCATTATCATTATATGATATCTTTTATTCATTTATTTTGTGTGGATGAGATTAGTTATGGTTCTACTACATTTTACAGCTTAAATATATTTATTATATGGCTAGAATGTCTACGTTCCTAGTCCTATGTATTTTGGGAGTGGGGCGTTACATGTTTTTGTGGTGGCCCATGCAGGTCAAGTTTGTCACTTCGGTTACGTAATAGTACTGATGTGAGCCTGCAATATAGGATTAGTGTCTAGAAATTTCATCCACAAGCTTGACCTCCTTCCTTACCATCCTTGATTTGCATCCTGCTTGAACTCTTTCTACCGTAAATTCTTATCTTTCGTGCTTAGTGACAGTTAGGAAGATGACTACACTATTATATGCTCATAGGTCAAACACATGGCTAGGAAAATTATATTGACAATTAGTGTACATTGAGGTCTTATTTGAGTTATAAAGACATTTTCCTAAAAGTATGATTTTAAGGATTAGTTAATTCCAAGTTGGGTAGTAGCATATTACCGCTTCCAAAAGAGAGTTGGAATTTTATTTTGATATTACAAGGTGGTATACACAAGATGATAGCTAGATCGAGAAAACAAATTTATGATTTATGATTTTTTGGAAATTGTGAAAAAGTTTATGATTTATTGAGATATGAAACCGATTTGAGAAACATCTTTAAATTGTGACACATGATTTACGGTTAAGTTCAAGTTTGGATTGTAATATGTTAAAGTTTATCTTAAAATTTATTAAAGAGTTTTAAATTATAAGTTATGATTTTGTAAATGACTAGAGAATATCGAGGGGTTATGATTTATGGTTTATTAGAGAGCTTGAGGTTTTAAATTGAGTCGTACGATTTATAAGTTTATTTAATTTTGAGTTTGAAGAGATGATGGTAAAAAAAAAATTTGTTTAAATTTGTTTGGAAGATATGAAATCGACTTTGAAGGAAAAATTAAAAAATTCAAATTATGTCATATGATCTATGATTTATAAAGTTATTTAGATTTTGAGTTAAAGCCTTGATTATGGATATTTAAATTTGGTGGAAAAAAAAGGTATGTTCAATTTGCGATATACAAGGCTTATTTCGAGATTGATTAGAGATTTTGATTTTGATTAAACTTGGCAGCCTAAGATAATTAGAAATTTTGGTGGAGTATCTTGGGAATTTTATTGAGAAACTTTCGAGGAACTTGAAATTTTAGATTAGATCATATATTGGTAGAGGACTAAGAAGCAAGTGAGATCACCTTAGTGAAATAGAAGTATTCCACATTAGATTGCCATACCACCTATGATTATGATATTGCATATACACAAGTATAGTTAGTCATCGACCAAACTGTATAACTATATCTTTACCTTGACTTACTCGACCTTTCCTTAAATCTAGATCTTATTCAGGACATTCAAATCATTTGAAACTTGAAGTGGTTAGAATCATTCCCTTGACCATACCCTTACCTATAAGACTATTTTCCTCTAGAAACTATGTCTCTAACTTATCTCAACTTGATCTACGAGATTTCCTAAAAAAATTTATTTCGTGCTTTAGCCTTTTATTTTTATGCATTAATTAGTACCTTATGAAAACCCACTTTCTATTTTGATCATTTGGCGTTCCCTATCGTGACTTTGATATTTGGAGCAGAACACTAGATTTTTCCCTCCAACAAAATTCACATGCAAGACCTAGACGAGCACATCTTCATGTAGACGTATCATGTCCCACTAAAATATGTCTCCTTGTACTCTTTTTTTATGGTGCAACTTTCGGGTCATAAAGACTAAACCATAACCTATACCATGGTACCGATATACTTTTGACTACAGATAGGGACTCAACCTCGACTTATATCTTTCAACCCAATATATGATTGTGATCTACTTAATTCCTTAAATGCTTAACTTCTTGTTTATTTTGATTACTTGATCCTTATCCTTTTATTATCTTGACTTACTTAGACCCTATCATCCCTTACTTTTTCATGCAATAACTCACGACCCCTATTTATTATCCAACTCTTACCACGATCGTTAAACCTAACCGCATTCCCTTTCCAAATTGTTTTGCTTCACTATGATTCGTGCAACCCTTTTTTCCTTGGATACCCTTGTACGGAGATGGAGATTTGATCATAACGCCCTTTGGTTAGACATGAGTTAGATGGAAAAAAAATCCCATAAAGGAGATTGATGGTTTAGTTACATGAAACGATTCGGTGGTTATGAGTCATAAGTTAATTGTGCTATTTGATTAAGAGGTGTGATATTATGTGTTGAGATGATCCAATGATAGTATACTTGCGAGTGTTAAAATGGTCGCGATTAATGAAATACGGCAAATAAATTTATGTTGCTGCACAAAAGATAAAATTTTCTGTTAAAAAAAAATTCCTAGAAGAGTTTGACTTTTGATTCAACTAACTTAATTGAAGATTTTTGAAATTTCAAATTTCGTGGGAAATAAAGCTAGAGGAAATTTTCATGATAAAATATTGCATTATGAAGATATGATCAATGGAGGGTACACTTTTGATTGATGCATTAGCCGTCGATATTTAGCAAATATTGAAGGTGATATTTTGTTTTGGTACTTTAAGGATGACTACAAAGAAGAAAAAAAAAAGTTGATTTATTATCCAAAGATTTATTACCTACTTTTGAGGAAAGTACGAACGAAAAAATTTATTTGAGAATATATATATATATTTTTTTTATTTGAGAATATATATATTTATTTGAGAATATATATTTTTTTAATTTGAGAATATATATATATATATATATATATATATATATATATATATATATATATATATATAGGTTGGAGAAGAAGTATATTAGAGATTTTTGAATTCAACTTTGTGGACTTATTAAATTTCAAATATGGGATATTGGATTTAATATTTTCAAGAAAGTGAAATTTTGGAGTTCAAAATTTTATGAAATTAAGAAGAAAAGGAAAAAGGTATCTTAAGTGAATTTAAGTTTATTGGAATATGAATCTCAAGAAGAAATCAAAATTTTTGAAAGAGTTATTTTGAATAAAAGGATAGTGACGAATCAAGGAGCATGACGATATTGAACACCACTCAAGTATTGAGCTTTTCCTCTAAATTTTGTCAAAAAAGTTATTTTGTGTTATACATTTAAAGATTTAGGATAGTGTTGATTGAATTTGAGATTGATGGGTGTCATATGATCTTCGTCTACACTATGCCGGGAATCTATTCATTTTAGATATCTAAATTCTGATTATTTAAAGATTGTTTATTTTCTGTTGTATGCCTTTCCTTCTCCCCGTCAGATAATTGATCGATTGCTTATCGATAAACTCTTCCTACCTTTTTAATCCCCCAAATTTTTCCTAAATTTCGAGGACAAAATTCTTTTAAGTTTGGTAGGGTGTAAACCCCCTAAATCTTTTCTACGTTTTTTTAAATAATTTGATATCGATTTGTTTGTTTTTTGTAATTGTGCGTTGCGCACGAGATTGCGTTTGTTTTTTTCCTATTTGCTCGACGAGGGCGAATATGTGCAAGGTACATATTTTTATAAAATGTTTTTATTTGAAATTTTATTTATATAAAAGCAATATAGGTTGAAAATAATATATATGATAAATATTTCCATTTTTCATTTGCTAAAAGTTGTGAAGAACGTCGCATCGAGATTTGCCAAAATTTTATTTTCTTCCTTTATTATAAAAAGGGGCTATTTTTACTTTATTGGTAACTTAGAAAAACTATGTTCTATATAAATATTCTAATTGTGAGGTACATGAAATTAATTTCACATATATTTTGGGTTTCAAAAATTTATCGAAGTAGTTTTATTCATTGCAAAGTGTATCTTAAATATTTAAATAATTATTATGAATTTCAAAATTATTTATTTATTATTTTATTTATTATGTAAAGATATTTTGAAATTTAGATTTAAAGCTAACTTACTTATGGTAACTGATTTTTTTTTTTTTTTGAATAGTTTTAAATAAAGGATTGAATCTATATAAATTCGATTTGGAATTTGATTTGATTTAAATGATTTTTTGAATCGATCTAAATAAAAAATAGAATTATCTAGTCGGATTTAAACTACTAGTAATTCTTATCCAACTAGGAATTCCCACCTCCTATATAAGGAGTGGTACTCATCCATAAATTCTACCAAGTCAATCTCCACAACAGGTGCATCGTGTCTGTGCCTCATCCCCTCCACTATATTTTTCCATTATATTTACAATTCTCCCAACTTCGTGTCCGACAACCCCGGACATCTACACTCTCCCGTGTCACACAGGACACAACCCGACACGCCAAAACCTAATCCTAATTTCTGTATCGCCGCTGTTCCCAGCCCTTGCGACCAAAATTTCCACAAACCCCTGCATCACAATATTCCCCGTTCATCAACCCACCGACCAACCCCTGGCCGCGACGACCACCGCAGC
The DNA here is from genome assembly GCA_029216955.1 of Iris pallida. Lineage (NCBI taxonomy): Eukaryota > Viridiplantae > Streptophyta > Magnoliopsida > Asparagales > Iridaceae > Iris > Iris pallida. The sequence continues at coordinate 677,701 of JANAVB010044617.1, read as the reverse complement.
CACCCGTCGACACCACTACCATCCTACTGCCACGTCCAGCACCACCACGTTCAACCCCACACCCAGGCCATCGCCCCACCATAGCAAAAGAAAAAGAGGGTGGACCGAACCCTCACCTGTCCGTGGTCGACCCCGACCGGCAGTATACTTCCGCCGCAGCAGCCACGACCATCGTCACGTGTCCCTCCGCGGCTCCCTGCGATCTCCTCCACTTGGCATCAGCAGCGACCACCGCGCGTCCTTCCGGCATACCATAGCCGGGAACCGCGTGGCATCCGACAGCCGCGCAGCCCCACAGCGGAGTGCCCTCCGCACCTTGGGTGGACGCTGGAGCGCTAGGCGCCAACCCAGCCGAGCATCGCCTCCGCATATCCCTCCGAAGCTGCCGTCGAGCCTCGCTGTGCCAGAGATCCCCGCGCTGGCGTCCATAGCCGCCGCGATACCAACTCTCCTCCTCTGCCCGACGTTGTCCCCTTGCTGCGCCGGCCGAAAAACCATGCCACCTTCGGATCGAGCCTCCATCGTGCCTCCTCCGGATCGAGCACCACGGTGGCCCTCCCTCTGGCACTATTCTCCGCTGGTGCCTGCGCCCTCCCGACCCGATGAGCCTCTGCCCGGTGCCGATCGCGCCGTCCGTCCGCAGGTGAAACCCCCTTCCCTCTTCTTCCATTTCTCTCTCCTTCACTGTCGATTTGATTTGGGGGGGTGCTGTGAGGGATTAGGATTTATACTATTACTATTACTATTATTATTATTATTATTATTATTATTATTATTATTATTATGATAATAATTATTATTATTTTCAGTTTTATTAGTATTAGAAATGATATTTCATTATATATGGTATGGGTATTATTACTAATATTATTTATAATACTAGTAGTATTATTGCAGTATTAATAATTGCATTATTTTAGGAATTCTAGATATATATTTTCTTGTCAATATTATTATTAATAATTGCATTATTTGCTAAACGTGGAATTTTAGTCCAAAACCATTTTTTGCTTTCAAACATTTTCCAAAAATTATTTTAACTAGTAAAAAGGGTTTTCGAAATTATAAATGATTTCGAGTATTTCAATAATTGTTTAAATTATCTTTACTAATAAGATACACGTTATCTTCCTAGAAATCCTATTTTGGTAAACTTATAGTTTTAGCCTAAATCGATTTTTCCACATTTTTAAATATTTGTCAAAAATAAATTATTTTTACTAGTAAACATGGTTTTCAAGTATTATACGTATTTTTTTAGGAAATAATATATGTATTTCTTCACACAAATAATATATGTATTTCTTCACACAAATTCCCTCAATAATATATGTATTTCTTCACACAAATTCCCTCAGTTTACGTATATTTATTATACGGCTGGCATGTCTACGTTCCTAGTCCTACGTATTTTGGGACTGGGACGTTACAGTAGGTAATGAGATTGTTGTGTAGGAATTAGTGTGCATCTGTTAGAGGAGAAACACGAGTTTCTGTGTGTGTTAGGGATATGAAAACAATACAATATTGATGAAAAGAAAGAGAGTGACAGGAGGATTAAAGGAAATAGAAGTATGTCTCCTAGGGGCTTCCCATGAAGCAGGTGCAAGGAGAATGCCACATGTGCAACAGTATACAAGGTGAGGTCTAGTGTAATAATCCTGCTAGCCTGCAAACAGGAGCTTGTGTTCAAGATGAAAATACTCATTATATCAGCCACAAACTAAATTGTGGCTTGGTGCAGGTATACCATGAAATTACCTAGAGGGGTGCACAAGTGTGCGTACCAGGGAGTATCCATGGGTTGGATGTATGTGTAGGGTGAGTTGGACTTAGAATATCCAATTGTTTGGAGGACCCTAGTGTAAAGTGATAAGGGAAATAAGTATCCTGTGAATAACGTATTAGATTCAAGTGGGATGGTAGAACTAAACAATGTGGGATAAGAAAACCTTTATACCTAGTTAAAGTAAAACCAGAATTAGTTAGAAACATAAAGAATGAGTAGATAGGCTATTCCTGTTTTTAGTTTGTGAATTGATCATTATAAATTATTAAATAGGCTACTTGGACCTCGATACGGATTCTCGACCCGTATCCGCAGCTCAGGACATCAGGCAAGTATACCTTGCCCTTCTTACAGCTTTATTACATGCTTATCTTCGTACATCATCCAGTTGATCCTGATTTGATTGTTGTCATGTGCTTCGTCATTATGATATAGCCCTTATGCACAGTTAGCCTTGTAAACTAATTGGACATGTTTTTCACTTATACTGGATTGAGTTGTATCGTAGGACGGCCGCGTTATAAACTGAACTGCTAATTCCTTATTTTGATTCTTACAACCTGCGAGTCCACATACGGGACGAGGGTTGACCGTTTGCACCTGCGAGTCCACACACGGGGCGAGGGTGACTTGTTTTGAACTAACCTGCGAGTCCACATTCGGGACGAGGGTTAGTGATTAGTTCAAACATGTGAGTCCACACTCGGGGCGAGGGTTTGGTATTCCATTGATCTCTTGTTTACTTGTTCTTCCCGCAGTTCATTTACGCGTAGTTGTTCATATATTCATGTCTCGTGATCGTTTAGTCTTTTCTTGTTATATCCTGGATTTCCTATATGTATGATAAACTGTTAGAAAGACTTGTATATTATGTATCTTGCTAGTCCTCTGAGGACCTGATGATCTCTTCAGGTTAGCCGAGTATTGAGCCAGGGCACACGAGCAGGTTGAGCCAGCATTAGACCACGATACCACTGCGGACGAGGGTACTTTGATGATTAGTAGTTTTGACTCAGTTATTTCCATTTTATGTACTATTTATTTCGTCTATTGGTAGTGGATTTGTATCCACCGGACGTGACTTGGATTCTCGATGAGCGTGATACTTCATTTTATATATTATCATTCTATATTCAATCTCATTTGAGTTGATTATGTCATATTTTTGTGGATGAGATCTAGACTACCTTGTTAGTTCTATAGACATTGTGACTTGTATATGTATTAGACAGCGTTCTATACCGCCAACACTGCGACGTAGGCTAGGCTTGGACATGCCTCATATCCGATGGGCTGGTGCAGGTCGTGACAGATGATATGCTCCACAATATGGTCCCAAATAATGACACATACAATTTCATTGAGTCCAGATGTCACGACCCGCACCCGGATATACGGGTACGAATACGTGGGCCACGCCCAGCCTACGCCGCAGTATTGGCGGTAGAGCATTGTCAAGTACCCGATACTAACTACAACCTCTAAAGATCCATAAATATAAAGGTACTCGTATCACATCACAAAAACAAAGGAAGATAAGACAAGAAATAATAGCAATATCACCAGAACAACTAGAATCTACGAGGATCATATGAGACAAGAATAAAACAGAGGGAAACAAAAATAAAACTAAATAACTACTAGACCTAGAGCTTATGAGAGACAACTCACGGTAAAGAATACCGAGAACCACCCCAGCTAGCAACATCCTGTAGTCCAATACTGAGGGCATAACTACTCCTAAAATATTGTCAACATATCCAGTCAGGATGGAACGAGCACAAATCTCAAATAATAGTTCTAGTTAGACGATATTAAAAATGTAGCAGCAAATAGAGAGAATATATAAGAAATCACAAAATGTATATGTGAGTATCATGGCAAGGTAAGTTGTAAATCTAGAGCTAGAACAAGGCAAGTAAAACTGATCATAGTATGTACAAGAATCAAGAATCATCTATCTAAATATGTGAGTACTAGTTTCAATATGTGGCCGGCTTGGGTCTGCACAAGGTCTAATGATCCGGCCAATCATACGTGGAGTATAGGATTGGCTATTAAACAAGGTCTACAAGAATAAACAAGGTGGATAATGACCACACATCTAGACTAATACTCCCCGTCCCCGACTAGTATAGTGCATCCAACCATGACACATTATGACACGCGATTCTCTGAGAGGGTAGCTAGCCTTCGCAGGAATGGTGTCTATACAATGCACAAGGAATAAGAAAGACTTGCACAAGATATACCAAATAATACAAGGAATAACATCTCATGACGGGATCCACAGAAATACCAATCCGTGTGAACAATGTGTCAAGAGAACAAGAATATCTATACTATATACAAGAAACATAGACGATATCATAAAACAGAAATATTATCAGAAAATGTACTCGCCTGTGATGTGATAGATAAGTCGACTGAGTCCAAGAACAGTGCCTCGAGGAACTATAGACGGAATAATGTATCAATATAAGGGTTTGAAAGTAAATCAAGTCATACTAAGTCAAAGCAAGTCAAACTATGTCAATATAAGTCAAGGGTTGACTTATAATTGACTTTTGGTCAACTAGTCAACTCTGGTCAACCCTAGGTCAACTCTAGGTCACACTTGACTAACATTGACTAACAGTTGATTTTGGATCAACTGGTCAACTCTGGTCCAGTTCTAGTCAATTTTAGGGTACGATTGACTTTCGGTTGACTTTTGGTCAAAATAGTTAACTGTGGTCAACCAAGGTCAAAACTAGTCTAACGTAGGTCAATGTTGACTCTACTTCAACGTTCAGTCAAAGTAGTCAACCATGCCAAACAGGGTCAAGGCTAGCCTCTATAAACATTTACAGGGTCAACACATTCAATTTCAGTGATTGGAAAATCACTTAAGTCGATGGATCTCAAAATACAAACAAAAGAGAAAGATTATAATAATAATAGGGTGATAGATAGGAAAAAACCTACAGATGTTGTTGGATGGTGAAACAACCATCACCAACAGGTCCAGAATGGTCAAATCAGCTAGAATAGCCTGCCTATACGTCCAATTTGAACACAGGGGCAAAAAGGTAATTTTGAGTCAAAACGGTGTCCGTATCGGACCCGCTTTGCACCAAAAAATATGTCAAGATAACTAGTCCACTAAATCTAACAAATTATATGTCCACGAATCCAGAATGACGATACGAACCCAACGGTATATCCATAATTGGATTCCGATGAGCCGATCTCAAAATGATCCGTTGATCCGGATATTGGTATCCGACTTGCACCGAAATGCCTGTCGGAACCAATGTCCACTAAAACCAAGCAAATTATATGTCAACGAGTCCAGAATGACGATACGAACTCAACGGTATGTCTAGAATTGGATTCTGATGAGCCGATCTCAAAATGACCCGTTGACCCGGACTGTAGGGCACGTTTCGTACCGAAATGTGTGCCAAGGCCCACGTCCTCCAAATATAACAAACTTTATATGAAAACGTGCCAGAATGACGCAACGAGGCTACTGGTGGTGTTAGAAATTGAATTCGGAGTCCTGGGTTCAAAAACAGAAATTTACAACTTAGAAATTACGAATTCGGACGGCCAACTTTGGTATCGAATTCAACCAATCAAACGTCCTCACAATGAAATAAAACTTAACGGGTAGGAAAAGGGTTATACCAGCTACGTACAGGAACTGGTAGCACACCAAACGGAGCTGCGACGGCGGAGATACGAACCGACGAAGTTGGCTCCACAAAACTGTCCAAAAATAACATAATTTAAAGCATCAACTTTGTGGCCAGTTTTTGATGTATCAAACGACAAAATTAACGGACGAAAATTAAGGGAAGTGAAGAGCTATATACCGAGATTGAGACGGAGCAAAGAAATCACCGATCCAACGGTCGAATTTCCCAGAAAACGTGTGCGAAGTTGCTGCCACGAGACGCCATTTCTGAATCCATTCCAAGCTCGCGCCGACGGGATCCCGTGCAAAATGCACAAATCACCTAGACGGCGCGTCCCGGAGGACGGTGGCCGCCATAGGAAGGTGCGCCCGGAGATTGCCCGGCCAGGGGGGCCCAGCCACGACGGCGCACGGCCGACGGCGGCGCCTGGCCGCGCAGCTGCTGCTACGGCTGCCATTGCATGCTGATGTTGCAGGTGCTGCTTGCTGCTGTGGCGCACGTTGCACTTCTACGGTGGCACGGCAGTAGGGCGACGACGGCACGACGAGGGAGGTGGCTGCCTGGCGGTGGAGGTGGTGCATGGTGGTGAAATAGTGATGGTGGTGTTAATGGTTGTGTTGGTGTATGGTGATGGTTGAACTGGTGATGGAGGAGGAGAGAATGGTGAAGGAGAAGGAGAATGGAGGAGCTGGGGTGCTCGACCATGGGGGCTCGGCCAAGGAGGAGCTGTTGTTGGCTAGGTAGGGAGAGAGGAGAGAGGGAGGTCGGTTGAGAGAGGGGGGAAAGTGTGGGTGTAAGAAGAGAGAGAGAGAGAGAGAGAGAGAGAGAGAGAGAGAGAGAGAGTTAGATTAGTATATGTGTGTGTGTATATAATATATAGAAAGAGAGAGAGATATTTAGAGAGAGAATAGAGAGAGGGGGTGGGCTGCTCGTGTACAGGAGGGGGGGTTGTGTGTGATAATGGGAGAGAGAGTGTGATGTGAGGTGAGAGAGAGTGTGAGTTATATATATATATATATATATATATATATATATATATATATATATATATATATATATATATATATATATATATATTATATATATATATATATATATATATATATATCTATATATATATATATATATTATGTATTTTTTATTTGAAATAGAGAGAGAGAAATAGATATTTATATGTAAAGCGAGATATTTTTGAGTAGAGGAAAAATGAGAAAAAATCAGTGGGTGTATAGGTAGACATGGTAGGGTCACACCAATTTGGGTTGGGTGTTGGGTCAAATTGGAAAAGCTTGGGGCTAAGATTTAATTAAAATAACAAATTTAAATCAATTAAAATCATAGATGAAATAGGAGCACAAGGGAGATCAATTTGGTGGCACGCAAGTGACACGTGCATAGTAGTCTCAAAACAGGCCAAGGCCATATATTGGGTCGACTGGATTGGACCGATGTCGGGCCCGAAAATTAAGTTGGAAGTTAAGTTACGAATTACGGCAGACGATAAATTGGTCAAAATTGACCCGAAAGTTGCGCGAAGCAAATAGAGCACAAGGGAACAAGTTCGAATGGGACACGATATATCAACATGAAGATAATCTCATCTACTACAAACTTCAAGAAGAAAGTTTCCAGAGACTGGCATCCCTGACGCTCTAGAAATTCAAGTCACGGTAAAGAGCATTTAATGATCAAAATTAATTAAATCAAAATGAATTATCGAAAATAATTCATTTAGAAAATTCGAAAATAAATCCTAAAAATTCAGGGAGCTTACATCCTACCCACCTTATAAAAATTGTATCCTCGAAATTAAAGGTTGAAAAACATGTCACAACCCACACCCGGATATACGGGTACGAATACGTGGGCCATGCCCAGCCTACGCCGCAGTATCGACGGTAGAGCACTGTCAAGTACCCGATACTAACTACAATCTCTAAAGATCCATAACTATAAAGGTACTCGTATCACATCACAAAAACTAAGAAAGATAAGACAAGAAAAAACAGCAATATCACTAGAACAACTAGAATCTACAAGGACCATATGAGACAAGAATAAAATAGAGGGAAACAATAACAAAACTAAATAACTACCAGACCTAGAGCTCCTGAGAGACAACTTATGGTAAATAATACCGAGAACCACCCCAGCTAGCAATATCCTGTAGTCCAATACTGAGGGCACAACTACTCCTAAAATATTGTCAACATATCCAGTCAGGATGGACCGAGAACAAATCTCAAATAACAGTTCTAGTTAGACGATATTGAAAATGTAGCAGTAAATAGAGAGAATATACAAGAAATCACAAAACGTACATGTGAGTATCATGGCAAGGTAAGCTGTAAATCTAGAGCTAGAACAAGGCAAGCAAAACGGATCATGGCATGTACAAGAATCAAGAATTATCTATCTAAGTGTGTGAGTACTAGTTTCAACATGTGGCCGACTTGGGTCTGCACAAGGTCTAATGATCCGGCCAATCATACGTGGAGTATAGGATTGGCTATTAAACAAGGTCTACAAGAATAAACAAGGTAGATAATGACCACACATCTACACTAATACTCCCCGTCCCCGACTAGTATAGTGGATCCAACCATGACACATCATGACACGCGATTCTCTGAGAGGGTAGCTAGCCTTCGCATGAATCGTGTCTATACAATGCACAAGGAACAAGAAAGACTTGCACAAGATATACCAAATAATATAAGGAATAACATCTCATGACGGAATCCAGAGAAATACCAATCCGTGTGAACAATGTGTCAAGAGAACAAGAATATCTACACTATATACAAGAAACATAGACGATATCATAAAACAGAAATATTATCAGAGAATGTACTCGCCTGTGATGTGATGGATAAGTCTGTTTTCCATAAATAAATTCACTTTATTTATTGTGTTTCTGGGAAAATTATAACTGTAGGAATCCGATCTAGAAGATGATCGCTTTATCCCTCGGACGATGCGAAGAAGAAAAGCTCTCAAAATTTTGACAGTAATTTAGATAACTATGTATCTGTACAATGAATGAGAAAAAGAACTCTATTTATAGAGTCAAAAAATAACTGAAAAGATAACTGTCTTCACAGCCTGTGCATAGTTAAAAATCATGCAAGATTTAACATACGCAAGGTTATGAGCAGTTACTGGACGTGGTCTGTAACTGTTGGACACATGGCAATCATGCATGAGTCGTGTGCAAGTTACAGGACACGCAGGTGAGAGATCAGTGGCATGGCTGCCACGTACTCCAATTTGATGAAATCCACGCAGACTTGTTGAAGACGAAATCCACGCAGACTTGGGTCAGAAAGCTTCAAAATCCACGCAAACTTGGGGCAAGAAGCTTCAGAATCCACGCAGACTTGGGGCAAAAAGCTTCAGAATCCACGCAGACTTGGAGGAAAAAGGCTCAAAATACACGCAGACTTGAGGCAGAAGGCTCAAAATATACGCAAGCTTGAGGCAGGAACATAGAAGTTCAAAATACACGCAGACTTGAGTCAGAACTGCCAGCTGTCTTGATTCGACGTACCTCGACTGACATAAAATCTCTGACAGTGATTGCCTTGTCAGTCACATTAAATGACAATAAGCTCTTTTGGTACGCCAACTTGACGAAGGCTGAGTCTTGCTGAAGAAGATTTCAAAAATCACGCAATAGTCGGCTATGATCTCTCGAGTTCCGTACATAAGTGGCATACGAGGAGACATTCTTCGACTGTCGTGCTGTCAGTCATAATGACACTCTGACAAATAATGAGCTGTCTCCCAGCGTAACTTTTAAATATTGTCCTGATCAACTCAGCGTGACTTTTAGACTCTGTCTTGATCAACTCAGCGTGACTTTTGGACTGTCCTGATCAACTCAGCGTGACTTTTGGACTTTGTCCTGATCAACTCAGTGTGACTTTTGGACTTTGTCCTGATCAACTCAGCGTGACTTTTATTTTGAAGGCCTACAAAAACCCCCTTCAAAGTTTTCGAAAAATGATAAATTATTTCGAAATACTTTGAAATCAAGATGATAAAATGAATTTAGTCACGCTGAGATGACTTTAAAGAGAGATTTACTCCTAAATGATTGGACTGTTGGGATTCTGTGCAGTTAGGATCCCGTATCAAGCTCCTAAATCGAGGCAAATAATGATGTGCCGTTTGGAATTCTTCCTGAGCCTATAAATAAGCCATAGATCACTTCTTTCCTTCTTTACTTGCTTTTAGAGAGAATCCACAGAAGAGAACTTCATCTTCCCCGACGAACTTCTTCTTCCCCGACTTCTTTTCTCCTTCTCAGCAGCAATGGCTCCCAAGAAAACCGATGCTCAGGCCAAGGAGAAAGCCCCTGCGACTTCCTCGCGTGCCACCACTGACAGGCTCCCTCGACGCGAAATCACGCATCCTCCTATGCAGCGTAAGTGATGGGGGAATATGAACTGTTGAAGATGACTTGATGAAGACGAACTCCACATAGAAATCTTAGGATTGATAAAACAAATAATGAACTTCAGAAATATATCCCCCCGTCTTAGGGCAAAGGATATTAATAAAGTATGCCCCCTCTTTAGGGTCGGCCATACTTCACATCTTCGTGTTTACGAAGCTCTGTGTTTCACGCAAAGGAGCATGGCTCTCATGACTCTGCGTGATTTTTCATGTTGGCAGAAATGTCCATGTTGAAATAGTCACGCAGCTTTCATAATGACTCTGCGTGATTTTTCACATGTTGGCAGAGATGTCAATGTTGAATTATTCACGCAGCTTTCATGATGACTCTGCATGATTTTTCACATGTTGGCAGAAATGTCCATGTTGAAATAGTCACGCAGACTTTTGAGAGTCATCCTCTGGATAGATTAGTCTTGATCTGTCAGCATATTTTTGTCATTTTCACTTAAATGTGATTCTGGCAATGATACGTGACTTTCATCCTAATCTGTCTGGACTTTGCGTGAATTTTGAAATTTCCTTCGAACACTGCTATACACGCATAAGGCTCGTAGTCATAGAAAAACACATTTGACCTTATCTTCTTTCATTTTCTGTAGTGAACATCCGAAGTGAAGAGGCAGATTATGAAGGACACTTGAGTTTTTCATTTAAGCATAATTTATCTCATGTGCAATTTCCTCAGTTTGATCTTCCAAAAACCAGACTGTCATTGTTGGCCAATCAAGACCATACAACTCTACTCTGCTTAATGAATGGACAACCCTTTCAGAGTTTGGATTTGATGTCCCACAAGAAACCAGCATTTTTGTTCGGAGATGCCATAGCACAGAAATCATAACCGAAGGGCTTCAGAGAGAAAGTGTGCTTCTACTTCGAAGGTGATGTAAAACAGCCCATGTATTGGCCGAAGGTTTCCAGGGGCTTGTCTATCATGAGATTCATGCATGCCAGTTATCCGAGAAAGATGTCCTGGCATTTAACAGAATATCAGCAGGCAAAGGCGAGCCGTATCATTTACAGGAAAGAGGGATTCTTCAGTGCCCCAGAGAATCATGTATCAGTGTTTCGGGGTTTGAAGCCTGGATGCATACCACCTGAAGACTCATCAATATTGATGCCATTCAGGATGCCCGTTTTCATAAACGAATTCATGGCAAACAAGAATGCCTTCTACCCTACCGATTCGACGCCGAGGATGAACAGCTTAATGAATCAGGAGAACGTGCGATGGAGGACTTTGGTCCACTGGGCTCTGAAGAATTTTGAGAGTGAGCTGAAGAAGATAAACCTTTATGACGCCGTCGTCAATTCATCCTACGGCTTCAGGCCCAACCCCTTTCTGTTCCTGGCTTTGGTTGAGAGATATAACCACAGGACGGGGACATTTATGACTCCCAAAGGGGAGATGGGCTTTGCCCTTCATGAGATGGAATACATCTCGTATCTGCCTTCAGGCTCGCTGCCGTATGAGGAGTATGTGCCTACGACAGAAGAGCTGAACTTTCTGTCGGAGAAGAACCCAGAGATGGTGCATCTATTTGAAGAGATGATGTGCCATTTTGGCACATGTACTCTATATTACAAGAGTTCTAAAGATGAAGCCGACAACCACATCCAAAAGTGGATGTCCTACCTTTTCATGAATCGTAAAAAGGATGAGAAGAAAATAAACGAGAAGAGATGGTATCAGATTAGCAACTTCAAGCCTCTCTCTGAGAGTGAAATCATTTATCTGCTGGAGAAATATGACTGCAAGGATTTCACGATCACTGAAGACTGGTACGAGTTTAAAGCTGGAACCACCTTCAGCTCGTATGTGAGACAGAGTGGAAAGATTCTGTCAAGGAACGGTCATTTGGCCGGATTTCTATCTCTATGGTTAAGAAGATTCATCGTTCCTGGCTCCAGCTCTCTGGACATGATACATAGAGGCGTTATCTTTGCAGCGGTGCGCCTTATATATGGTTACAAGCTAGACTTATTATCAGCGATGACCTGTAGGCTGAACGCAGGTCTTCGAAATTTTGTAACCAATATGCTATCTGATCAGAGGAGGATGACCGAGGAATTCCCACGGATAGAGATGCCCTTTACATATCTACATGGTTGGCTCCTCCTCCATTATGATGGTCTGATACCTCCAGGGGGAGTGGCAGTCTCTTTTTGGAGAGGTACTCTGAAGAGACTTTCTGGAAGGTTCACACCCTTCCAGAATACAGAAATATTCTGAATCGGGCATCACATTGGTCTATTCAATGTGTCCCTCCACCACTGGGTTATGAAAGCATGCCCTTGAATATGATAGATGGAGATATGGGGAATAGGCTAGATGATGTAGCCTTTCAGTGGTTACAGAGAATCCGGCCCATTTGGAGAAATAATCGGTTATTGCGAGAATAAACCGATGACCTTTTGATGATGGCGGATTGATTGGACCAATAATGTCCATGCCCCAAGCTTCGAAGGGTCATGATGCTGCCGTTGGATGTAGAAACTCTGAGGGTTGATGAATAAAATTCGCATGGATTTGACAAGCTTTACACTTCCTTGCATATTCGATAGCATCTGATACCATAGTGGGCCAATAATAACCCATACGTCGAATACGGTCTTGAAGTTTTGGTCCAGGCTGATGTTCTCCACAAATTCCGTCATGTGCTTCGCGTATAATTTGTTGAGCCTCATCACCGGCGACACATCGAAGAAGTAAACCATCATAAGCTCAACGATATAAGGTTTTTGTAGTATGATTGTAATAGAATCTAAGTGATCGTCGTCTGATAGATGCTGCCTCACTCGGATTATCTGGAAGAATATCATACAATACAAAATCTAAGAAAGGAAGTCTCCAATCTTTATCCGTATTCTGAGTCTCAGCTGAATTACTGAAGATAAATTCCATGCTAGAATCAGATGAAGACGATAATGATTTACGACTTAATCCAAATCCTCTTGTTGCATTGACATCATGAGATGTTGATTCTTCAATGTCAACTGGAAGTCCTAAAGTCAGATTGTTTTCGAGATGAAATAATTCTCGATTGCATACAACAATCATTTGTTGACGTCTAATTGGAATAGCTAACACCGCCACAAGATTAGCAAGAGCATCAGCTTCTGTGTTACATGCTCGCATAACATGCTCGATGAAGAATCCTTCAAATGAAGAAGCCATAGATATAGCCGCTCTATGATAAGGAACCAGATCTTGATGGCGAACTTCATAAGTACCTCTTATCTGATTGACAATGAGTTTAGAATCTCCATATGCTTCCAAATGTTGAATATTCAGATGTTTAGCGAGTTGAAGACCAATAAGCAGTGCATTGTACTCAGCTACATTGTTTGAACATGGTTGATCGAGAGAATAAGCTCTTTGGATAGCAAGACCTTCTGGCGACACAAGAACAATTCCAACCCCAGCAACAATGTCACCATTAGGACCTATTCTTGAAGCTCCGTCAAAGAATAGACGCCAAGTAGGATCTTCTTCAGCAATTTGGTTTGAATCTAGGACTTCATCTGGGATTTCATCATAGAGTTTTGAATTTTCTGGAATTGAATGAGCAGCCAGAAAATCAGCTAAAGCTTGTCCTTTGACTGATTTCTGAGGAATATAGTGCATATCATACTGAGCAAGTAAGATTTCCCAGTTAGCTAATCGAGAATTCAAAACACTGGATTTCTTCATCATGACCCGTATAGGATTGATCCTGGAAATGACATGAATAGTCTGGCCAATGATATAATGTCGTGTCTTTTGGACAGCGAACATCAGGGCATGACATTCTTTTTCGACCGGTGAATATCGAGGTTCAGCTCCGGTCATAGTACGACTGAGATAGTAAATGGCTTGTTCATGACCATTTTTATTCTTTTGAGCGAGCAATGCACCCAATGAATGACTCATTGCTCGGGTATACAGGAGGAACGGTATACCTGAGACAGGAGGTACCAATACTGGAGGGCTCATCAGATATTGTTTTATATCATCGAATGCTTTCTGACATTTATTATTCCAGACAAAAGAAACACCTTTCTTCATAAGTTTATTGAATGGTCTGTAGCGTCCTGAAAGATTAGAGATGAATCTCCTGATATAAGCGATCCTTCCTTGAAATCCTCGTAGCTCTTTTAAGGTGCGTGGAGGACGCATCTCTTGGATGGCTTTGATCTTCTCGGGATCCACGTGTATACCTTTCGAGGTAATGACGAAGCCGAGAAATTTGCCACTAGAGATGCCTAAGAAGGACTTAGTAGGGTTCATCTTTAATTGATGCTTACGCATTAGATCAAATATAGTCTTCAAATCTTGGATGTGATCCTCTTTTTGTCGACTTTTGACTGCAATATCATCAACGTAGCATTCGACTGTTTTCCGCAAATGTTCACGGAATATAGTGCTCATGGCTCGTTGATAAGTTGCTCCTGCATTCTTGAGACCGAATGGCATAACTGTATAACATTATGTACCGATCGGCGTTCTGAAAGAAGTGTGTTTCTCATCATCTGGAAACATTTTAATCTGATTGTACCCAGAATACCCGTCCATGAATGACATCCGTTCAAATCCATAGGTATTATCGATCATAACATCAATGATTGGTAGAGGGAATTCGTCTTTAGGATATGCCGCATTGAGATCGTGGAAATCTATGCACACTCTGATCTTGCCAGTCTTTTTAAGGACAGGAACTATATTAGCCATCCAGTCGGGATGTTGTTCCTCTCTAATAAACCCAGAGGCCATGAGTTTATTGACTTCAGCTTCAATTGCATCCATAATGTCTGGACGAAATCGTCGCTGTTGTTGTTTGACCGGTTTAGCATTCGGCATGATATTGAGTTTATGAGTTGCGATTTGCGGATCAAGTCCTGGCATATCTTCATAACTCCAAGCGAAGACATCGATGTATTCACGAATAAGTTTGATCATGTCTTGCTTATCAGTTTCTGTAGCACCCAGTTTCCCAAATGAGGGTAATTTTGAAATTTCGTATTTATAATTATTTTAATAATGATATTTAATTCATGATATAATTTTTGGTGATTTTAAATCATTTTAAAATTATTTAAATCAATGACTTGTGGTTTTGACGTTTTGCTAGTGAAACCCTAGAGACTGTTTGACCTAGAGCCTAACCATGTGATTATGATATTTTAATGTCATTTTTGGCCTAAGGATATTTTTGCATTTGACCTCTTTGAATTATTTTGATATTATTTTATTATTTATGATATTGTTTTGGGGTTATTTGAGTCGGGTTCGAATTTCAACTCAATCCGACTTGAAACGGGGACCCGGGGGTAGTTTGACTCTAGTGGGACCCACACACTAGTTAGGCATGGCCCACATGATATTAATTTTAGTCCACATGATAGAAATATTTTAGTTAGAGGTTAGACTAATTATTATGGATAAGATTAGTGTGATTAGAGACTTTAGAATGACTAATTTAGTCCCAACCAATTAGCCCTTTCCTAATACTCATAGAATAGGTTAGTAGAGGTTTTTGGACTTTTCCTAATAGGACAAAACCACCTTTATGGCCAGCCACAATAAGGATAGGGTTGAGCCTCCCATTTGTCATTATCCATCTATTTTTCTCTCTCTTGTTCTTCCCCAAATTCCTAGAGAGCAATCCCTAGCAATTTCTCCACCAAATCCTTCCATTTCACCACCAAATCTTCTTCTTTCCTTCTCCATTCTAGCCAAGGAGGAAGCTACCCAAGTTTGGGAGGATTCGGAGTTCGTTCGTGTCCTTTTGGAATCTCTACGTGTCGGTGTCGCTCCGGAAAGGTTTTTCTTCGATTCGATCTACCGGGAGGTATAAATCCCTTCTCTTTTTCATTTCCTCATGCATATAGGTCTATTTTGAACCCATAGGAATGACCCCCATGGTTGTATCTCCATTTGTGTCCATTTTATGTCCATTTGGAGGTCTTAGGAGTGTCCTTTGTGTAGTGGATGTGTTCATGTTACATATATAGATTTATACATATATATTGTAATGAGAGTATATCTATATTTATATATGTAATAAATGGTTCATGATGATTATATAATCAAGTTTGTGAGTGTGGTTCCTCATATTATTATTGCTATTATTGTTGTGGATAATTAGGATATATATTGTGTATTTTTTTTGGCTCAAACAATCTAAATCTGTCATGATTTTTATCCACGTTTTTAATTTCAATCCTAACTTAGAAATATCATAACTTCTAGCTTAAAACTCGGTTTAATCTCCCGTTTTTTTTAAAAGAAGCGTATTGAAGTTAGCTTTCTAAAAACATATATTAATAGGCCTAATTCTTTCTGTAACTTTCTGGAGAATTATTTGAGTGTCAGTTGTACGAAAGACAAACGCGTTCTTGGTGTTTTCTCGATTTTGGGAGTTTCCGGAAGCAAAAATGCGATCCGTTTGAAGTTTCGGAAAGCTAACACATAGATCTATAACATACTTTAATCCTAGATTTTAATTCATGCTGAGATGGTACAGTATTGATTATTAGTAGGAGTTACTATTCGGCATATGCATTTTGTGCACCCTTGTGTGTAATATAATGTTCTATTTGATTTTAACCCATGTTAACGTATATACATTATGTAATTAAATAGAGAATGCAAGAATGAGTAAATATTTAAATTAATGATGTATGAAGTGTAAGTATCCTATCTAATGTAAGCATGTATAAGTATGACTTGTAATGAATATGTAGGTTCTATAGTATGTAATGTATGGTGCATATAGTAGTGCAAGAGAATAAATGAATGATGAATGAATGCAAGCATGAATGTAATGTAATAATAGATGTAATATATGCAATATACAAGTTAATGAGATGTAATGTTCTATGTTAACACAAATCCTATATTTCCTCATGTACCCCTTACACTATGTAGACACTATCACACTTGACACTTTGTTCACTTACACTTTGACACTCTTTGATATGTATACACTATGTATGCCCATTTAACCCTCACTTGCCCCTTTGCCATGTTCACATACACACACATAGCCTCTTAAATAAGTATTTATGAATACAGTTAACTTAGCTAAGTATGTATATTATATATATGTTAGCATATTGTGTTATAATATATAAGTTTATATAACCATTTGAAATGCCATGATTATAGACCTAATGTTGAATACCAATATATGCATGTGTATATATGTGTAGACATATATAGTTTAAAGTAATAGATTACCTAGTGTATATCCAATGTGAATTCTTGCATATTTGAGTATTGAATAATTGCATGCTATATAGAGTTGGGTGTATGTTGGCTTGTATAGCCTTATATTGATGTGTGCTTGCTAGGATAGTCTTGATTAGGCCTAGTAAGACTTACTGGGTTAGGACATGACCTAGTTTGACCTAGTTTGACTAGTACAGTTGACCAAGGGTTGACTTTGGCCTAGTTTGACCTAGATTCATGTAGAATGTATTGTAGTGCTTTATATTACCCTTCTGGACATGTTGTGACTTGTGCTGTTCTAATTAGGAGCCAAATACCTCTCCTCGGACAGTATCTTTACCTTGGACATTCAGATATCTTGCGAGTACATTCTCTGATCGTTTCATACTTGTCACGACTTATATTCTCGTTCTAGATTACTTTTACTTGATGCTGTCACGTTATCATTACGGATTGGTACTATATGGATCTCTTCTTGGGATGTTATCCCCCTTAGCGGGCGCATCGGATACTTTATGACATGTGTTTCATGTACATCATGTATTCCTTGCTTCTGTGTTATTCATGTACACTCATGTTCTCTCATATTCTTACATGTACGTTCATGTACTCTCATGTTCTTTCATGTACGCTCATGTTTCCTCATGTGTTTTTTGTTTAACCAAAACATCATGTCTGTAACGTAACTTGAATAGATCCTTGTGTATTGATTGTGGGTAGGGGTGAGTATAAATGGTCATGTGATTTACCCATCATGTTCATTCTGTTACTTTTCATGTTTTATCATGTACAACACAGCCGTATTGGCTGATGTCCTACATGTTCACTCATGTACATCATGTTCAACCTAAGCCAATTACATGCCATCTCGTACTCTAAATCACTAGTCACTTACAGTTCTTACTTATCATGTATATATATTTCCAGTTATCAAATATCTCTCCTGTTTTCATGTACATCTTCTTACAGCGTTTTATGTATCTTATTCTATTGCCTGCTTTATATTTCCTGACATGATATGAACTGCATGAGATGTATTGTGCTCGCTCCTGTCCTGACTGGACCTGTTGATAAATTTTACAGATGGCCTGGGATTGCCTGCTAGCCTAGAGGAGACACAGTAGAGGTTGTTTAGATAGTTATTTCATTTTGTTGGGAGTTGTATTTACTTGTAGATTACTGTATTTGAGTTTTGAGATGTATTTCTGGGATTATGTATCTTAGACACTTAGACTTCTATCTTCTGTATCTCTTTTGGATTTCATGTTTATCTATCTTTATCATTCTACCTTAGATTGTGATTGAGTTGTACCTCTGTGTTGGCCTCCTTATGGAGAGTATTCATATTATGCTAGTTATAGTTCATGACCTAGAACAGCGTTCTACCGTCGACACTGTGGCGTAGGCTGGGCGTTGTTATGTACTCGTACCCTCACGGTGGGTGCGGGTCGTGACATGTTTTTAGTGGTGGCCCATGCAGGTCGAGTTTATGTAGTGGTATTCGAACTAGAGTACCACTACAGCCTGCAGTAGGAATAGGATATATTTTGAAGGTACTCAATCACGGTTAGGATCCCTTGAGAGATTCCTGGGACGACCCTTGAGAATCTTATTTTAACTTCGATTTGAAATCTGTTTTTTCCCTGATTTGATTTACCTTTACTTCCTGTTATTGAACTTGATTTTGATGGATTATTGTTGAATTTTGAATCTTGATGTTAGTGGTTGAATTTGAGTCTGTATTTTATGATTTTTGATGGATTATTGTTGAATTTTGCATCTTGATGATAGTGGTTGAATTTGATTCTGTATTTTTATGATTTTTGATGGATTATTGTTGAATTTTGAATCTTGATGTTAGTTGTTGAATTTGAGTTTGTATTTATATGTATATGTACATTTTTTTGGAATTAAGGTATAACCTGATAACATACTTGATAAGGACAGTGAGAAAGGTAAAAGTCTACTTTATTATGGAATTTAGAATTTATTGCAGTCATATTTGCTAGCATGACAAGGACGTAGAGCCTGATATAGCTATACTTATCTTAGTTATGAAATCTAGATTTTCTTGCAGCCATACCGGGTGGCGTGGTAAGAATTCTAGATAACATGATTATAGGGTGTATGCCTTATTATGGACTCTATCGTTTATTGCAGCTATGCTTATTGGCGTGGCAGAATTCTGACAACATAATTTCAAAAAGACGCATATGATTATCAGATTGTACCTTAAATATTTTTAAGCATGTTTTCTCTACTTTGATGCAGTCCTTCAAAAAGAATTATTATTTATTTTGCTTCTAATTATTTAACTTAGGAGTAGCTTGTGTAACTTCTTGTTATGAGTTTCTTCTTAATACAATGAATCGATGATTTTGCTAGACTTTATCTTGGATTTGATATTTAGCTCTGGTTTCAAAATGGTTCCTTCTTTTAGACAAATAAGCAAACAGCTTTTATCGTTATTTCCTTCTTGCTATTATTCTAGTATTCAATAATAATAATAAAACTGCCTTGATTTCGTCAATCACCTATTTTGCGATCTTGGTAGGAATCTAAATGTTGGTCTTAACGTAGAATTAATTTTTTTTGGGACATGAGAATATATGAGTATATTTACATAGTGGACACTTGCCTGATACGTATGCATGCTACACTTGATTTTCCACCTATCTAAAATACATATTAATATGTTGTTAATGTTAAAATTTTTAAAACCCCAATATTTTTGGTTTTCTGCTTTTCCAGTTTAAATTCGTAATTTAAATATAAATTTCTTGTTATTAGTTTTGTCTACATAACTGCACATGTATGATATCTGCAGAGTTTCAATTTTTAGAGAAATTGGTTAAGTTATGTTAAATTTGTAAAATCTGAGACTGCATTATGTTAATATTACACTGGTTTAAATGTTAGCTTATTTTCAGATTTTGTTGGTTTAAATGTTAGCTTATTTTCAGATTTTGTATGTAAATGCTGAACTAAAACTGGATTTAACCTTTCAATACTAAGTTATAACCCTGTACAAGGACACACACACACCCTAACTTAGTATACGTTGTCATGTAACATAACCTTTCCTCTCTATGTTATGATCACATACTTGTATAGATATATATAGAGCTTAGGTATACATGTTATAATATATGTATATACATAACTAAATCTCTACCTCTTATAGATGTTTATGGTTAGCCATGCATGTTATGATTAAATAGGTTGTGTATTGTAGGTTGTTAACCCATATGCCATGAGTAGTGTAACAGGATAGCTCGTATACAATTTCATGTATATTTCACATACACCCATACACACACAAACCACATAACATTACATAATGCTAGTTTTTCCTCTCTAACGCTCTCTCTGTATATATATATATTATGATTTGGATTTCAATGCAAGTGATTTTCAATTCCTTAATTTTTGAATTTGATTTTCTGTACCCTTTTTCAGATAATTGGTAGTTGCCTTTATTTTGTTTTGATAAGTACCAGTTTCATATAGGATGGTAGACCGCCTTACAGTTTTGATGGTTTGTTGTTTCTGTAACTTCTCTAGTTTAGCACCCTAGATTGCTTGTATGTTTTGATACCCTATGACCGTTTCGGTTAGCATGACTAGTATACCTAGATGAGACTTTCACTACCACCGTATGCCATGACCCTGTATGTTGTCCTTTTGATCACATGATTTGTTTTAATCTGGGACCTTGATTATGGGGGTTTAACCTAGAGGGAGTATGGACATTTTAATTTCGAGGACGAAATTTTTCTAAGGTGGGTAGAGTTGTAGCACCCGGTTTCCCAAATGAGGATAATTTTGAAATTTCGTGTTTATAATTATTTTAATAATGATATTTAATTCATGATATGATTTTTGGTGATTTTAAATTATTTTAAAATTATTTAAATCAATGACTTGTGGTTTTGACGTTTTGCTAGTGAAACCCTAGAGACTGTTTGACCTAGAGCCTAACCATGTGATTATGATATTTTAATATCATTTTTGGCCTAAGGATATTTTTGCATTTGACCTCTTTGAATTATTTTGATATTATTTTATTATTTATGATATTGTTTTGGGGTTATTTGAGTCGGGTTCGAATTTTAACTCAATCCGACTTGAAACGGGGACCCGGGGGTAGTTTGACTCTAGTGGGACCCACACACTAGTTAGGCATGGCCCACATGATATTAATTTTAGTCCACATGATAGAAATATTTTAGTTAGAGGTTAGACTAATTATTATGGATAAGGTTAGTGTGATTAGAGACTTTAGAATGACTAATTTAGCCCCAACCAATTAGCCCTTTCCTAATACTCATAGAATAGGTTAGTAGAGGCTTTTGGACTTTTCCTAATAGGACAAAACCACCTTTATGGCCAGCCACAATAAGGATAGGGTTGAGCCTCCCATTTGTCATTATCCATCTATTTTTCTCTCTCTTGTTCTTCCCCAAATTCCTAGAGAGCAATCCCTAGCAATTTCTCCACCAAATCCTTCTATTTCACCACCAAATCTTCTTCTTTCCTTCTCCATTCTAGCCAAGGAGGAAGCTACCCAAGTTTGGGAGGATTCGGAGCTCGTTCGTATCCTTTTGGAATCTCTACGTGTCGGTGTCGCTCCGGATAGGTTTTTCTTCGATTCGATCTACCGGGAGGTATAAATCCCTTCTCTTTTTCATTTCTTCATGCATATAGGTCTATTTTGAACCCATAGGAATGACCCCCATGGTTGTATCTCCATTTGTGTCCATTTTGTGTCCATTTGGAGGTCATAGGAGTGTCCTTTGTGTTGTGGATGTGTTCATGTTACATATATAGATTTATACATATATATTGTAATGAGAGTGTATCTATATTATATATGTAATAAATGGTTCATGATGATTATATAATCAAGTTTGTGAGTGTGGTTCCTCATATTATTATTGCTATTATTGTTGTGGATAATTAGGATATATATTGTGTATTTTTTTTGGCTCAAACTATCTAAATCCGTCATGATTTTTATCCACGTTTTTAATTTCAGCCCTAACTTAGAAATGTCATAACTTCTAGCTTAAAACTCGATTTAATCTTATGTTTTTTTTAAAAGAAGCGTATTGAAGTTAGCTTTCCAAAAACATATATTAATAGGCCTAATTCTTTCTGTAACTTTCTGGAAAATTATTTGAGTGTCAGCTGTACGAAAGACAAACGCGTTCTCGGTGTTTTCGCGATTTCGGGAGTTTCCGGAAACGAAAATGCGATCCGTTTGAAGTTTCGGAAAGCTAACACATAGATCTATAACATACTTTAATCCTAGATTTTAATTCATGCTAAGATGGTACAGTATTGATTATTAGTAGGAGTTACTATTCGGCATATGCATTTTGTGTACCCTTGTGTGTAATATAATGTTCTATTTGATTTTAACCCATGTTAATGTATATACATTATATAATTAAATAGAGAATGCAAGAATGAGTAAATGTTTAAATTAATGATGTATGAGGTGTAAGTATCCTATCTAATGTAAGCATGTATAAGTATGGCTTGTAATGAATATGTAGGTTCCACAGTATATAATGTATGGTGCATATAGTAGTGCAAGAGAATAAATGAATGATGAATGAATGCAAGCATGAATGTAATGTAATAATAGATGTAATATATACAATATACAAGTTAATGAGATGTAATGTTCTATGTTAACACAAATCCTATATTACCTCATGTACCCCTTACACTATGTAGACACTATCACACTTGACACTTTTTTCACTTACACTTTGACACTCTTTGATATGTATACACTATGTATGCCCATTTAACCCTCACTTGCCCCTTTGCCATGTTCACATACACACACATAGCCTCTTAAATAAGTATTTATGAATACAGTTAACTTAGCTAAGTATGTATATTATATATATGTTAGCATATTGTGTTGTAATATATAAGTTTATATAACCATTTGAAATGCCATGATTATAGACCAAATGTTGAATACCAATATATGCATGTGTATATATGTGTAGACATATATAGTTTAAAGTAATAGATTACCTAGTGTATATCCAATGTGAATTCTTGCATATTTGAGTACTGAATAATTGCATGCTATATAGAGTTGGGTGTATGTTGGCTTGTATAGCCTTATATTGATGTGTGCTTGCTAGGATAGTCTTGGCTAGGCCTAGTAAGACTTACTGGGTTAGGACATGACCTAGTTTGACCTAGTTTGACTAGTGCAGTTGACCAAGGGTTGACTTTGGCCTAGTTTGACCTAGATTCATGTAGAATGCATTGTAGTGCTTTATATTACCCTTCTGGACATGTTGTGACTTGTGCTGTTCTAATTAGGAGCCAAATACCTCTCCTCGGACAGTATCTTTACCTTGGACATTCAGATATCAGGCGAGTACATTCTCTGATCGTTTCATACTTGTCACGACTTATATTCTCGCTCTAGATTACTTTTACTTGATGCTGTCACGTTATCATCACGGATTGGTACTATATGGATCTCTTCTTGGGATGTTATCCCCCTTAGCGGGCGCATCGGATACTTTATGACATGTGTTTCATGTACATCATGTATTCCTTGCTTCTGCGTTATTCATGTACACTCATGTTCTCTCATGTCCTTACATGTACGTTCATGTACTCTCATATTCTTTCATGTACGCTCATGTTTCCTCATGTGTTTCTTGTATAACCAAAACATCATGTCCGTAACGTAACTTGAATAGATCCTTGTGTATTGATTGTGGGTAGGGGTGAGTATAAATGGTCATGTGATTTATCCATCATGTTCACTCTGTTACTTTTCATGTTTTATCATGTACAACACAGCCTTATTGGCTGATGTCCTACATGTTCACTCATGTACATCATGTTCAACCTAAGCTAATTACATGCCATCTCGTACTCTAAATCACTAGTCACTTACAGTTCTTACTTATCATGTATATATATTTCCAGTTATCAAATATCTCTCATGTTTTCATGTACATCTTCTTACAGCGTTTCATGTATCTTATTCTATTGCCTGTTTTATATTTCCTGACATGATATGAACTGCATGAGATGTATTGTGCTCGCTCCTGTCCTGACTGGACCTGTTGATAAATTTTACAGATGGCCTAGGATTGCCTGCTAGCCTAGAGGAGACACAGTAGAGGTTGTTTAGATAGTTATTTCATTTTGTTGGGAGTTGTATTTACTTGTGGATTACTGTATTTGAGTTTTGAGATGTATTTCTGGGATTATGTATCTTAGACACTTAGACTTCTATCTCCTGTATCTCTTTTGGATTTTATGTTTATCTATCTTTATCATTCTACCTTAGATTATGATTGAGTTGTACCTCTGTGTTGGCCTCCTTATGGAGAGTATTCATATTATGCTAGTTATAGTTCATGACCTAGAACAGCGTTCTACCGCCGACACTGCGGCGTAGGCTGGGCGTTGTTACGTACTCGTACCCTCACGGTGGGTGCGGGTCGTGACAGTTTCTGAAAGACTTTCACTAATGAATATTGGTTTGGGGGATCCCTCTTCACCAACATCTATTTGAACAAGTTTATCTTCAGTCGGAGGTTCTTTTTGCTCGAATCGGAACTCCCATTGATTATCTAACCTTTGGGCCCATTGTTCTGATTCAGGTGAGATTTCAAACTCGTCTTCGTCTTCATCACTTTCTTCAGAACGGTCAATAGAGACCATGTTGGAAGACAGAATGTTGCAGTAGAAGTCACCAATACTTGTATCAGAATCCCAAGAGGTAGTACTAGAAGAATCAGATCTCTTATCTTTGTCAGATTCGGGATCTTCATGGACAGTATTAATAAAAGGAATAGGAGCAATATAGCCTAATCCGCATTTTGTCCTTCCATATTTCAGAGGAGGAATTCGGACAGGCATTTTTCTTCCTTTTCTATTATTGAGGCCAGTTCTGAAGTCATAGCCCATATTTTTAATGATGTCTTTAGATTGCTGACTATAACGACGTAGTTGTAATCTTCCAGAATCATCATTTTTGTCATCATCTTCTAAATCAGAAGGATTCTGGGACCCTTTATAGAAGAATATTGGAATATCTCCTGGCTTTCTGCTGGGAACTAGAAAGTATAAAGTTTGTACTGATTCTAGAGATACATCTGTATGAAAAGTCTGTACAACTCCTATAGTTATTGTTCTCAAGTCATCTAACAAATGTAAATAACTATGAACATGATTACACACATCAATATACTGCAAAGATGGAGACTTTTCATTAAATTTAAAAGTAGCAGTATTTACATTGGAAGAAGGCTGAGCCTTAGAAATCTTAGCCAAATCAATGACTAAAGGGGGAGAAGAAGAACGAGAGAAAGTTTTGTTTCGATTAAGATCGATAACAAATGGCTCAGAAGAGGTGAGCTCCCTTTAAGCTTGAGATAGAAGAGTAGTCCGCCCTCCAACCGGGATTACCAGAGTATCCTGTTTCATATGTGAAGATACAGGAACTGTAGTACGCCCACTGACAGGAATGATCAGTGTATCTTGAGTAGACGACTGAGGTAATGAAGAGATCCGTCCACTTACTGGAATAATGAAAGAACCTTCTCCAGAGGGTTTGGAAGATTGTTGCTGAGTAGTTCGACCTTTAACAGGGATTATTAAAGTCTCACTTTGTGAATCCTCTTTCTCCATAGCTTGTATCACCCTTGTATACTCTTCTTTGTACATCCGGGAATCATTGAAATAAGCTTCAACCCCATGGAAGGGATTTATATCAGCGACTTCCTTTTGTACCCTTCCATTGGTGTCAATGTATCTAAAACACTGATGAAGAGTAGAAGGCACCACATTATTTTTATGAAAAAAGGGTCTCCCCAGAAGAAGATTATAAGATCCCACGATCTCGATCACGTAGAAAGTGACTTTGGACCTGAAATCGCCTATCTGAAGTTTCAGATGAATCTTTCCCAAAGGCTCGCTTCGGCTCTGATTGAATCCCAGGATAGTAGTAACCGTCTTGGAATGCTTGTGAAGAGGGATTTTTAGTTCATCCAACAAACTCTTTGGCATTATACTTATAGCAGACCCTGGATCAATGAGGATACGATTTATCTTTATCGTATCGATATAACCGGTGTAGTAGAGAGGCCGATCATGTCGATTATCCTCCAGTAGCATGTCGTCTTGTGTAAAGGTGATATTTGGGATAATCTCTAATACACTGTTGCAATGTAAGCAAGTGGCAGGTTCTTCACCTGGCTTCTTTAATTGTGCAAGACAAGAGTCTGCCTGAAGAAGTGCTTCACTTAACGTCTCCCGAGTCTCTTTGGAAAGACGTAGAAGTTCAAAGAGGGACATTCTAGCTGGAGTATTAGCAAGTTGAGCTAGAATGTCAAAGTTATAAGGTTTCTGAAGCCCAAGAGGAGGGGACTTCTTGATTGGCTTATCAAATCGGGCCTGTTGTTTGCCTTTCTCAAGAGCTGTGGGCTTGGGAGGAGTAGGTTCAACCGGTGCAGTTAAAGAAACAAGTGCAGTGGATGATTCTTCTTCAAGAGGAACATTAGGAGCATCTTTGTCAATAGGAGGGATATTAGGAGTATCCTCAGGATTCTTGGAATAATCCTTTAGATAAGGTTTCCCTGTTCTAGTAGCACCAGCAAGTGCTTCTTCTTTATCTTTTGATTCTGTGTCGGGAGTAGATCCAAGAGAAGTCATATGACATGACTTAATCTTTCCAGCCATCTTAGACTTTCGAGAAATAGTCTTTTGAAGAGGAGGAGATTCAAAATCTGCCACTAGATCAGGATGAATCCATATGATTTCTCCTGTTTCCATAGTGATTGGCACTAATCCTTCAGACTGTGGAGGAGGAATATTCACTATTTCAAGAGTTGCCTTGGGGATAGGAACAATTCCGCTTTCAAGGAGTTGAGGAGGGAAATCTCTGAATTGCATAGAGACGACGTTGGAGGTAACGGTCTTCTCTTTCGGAGTAAGAGAGATAGCTCCAAATTTAATCATTTCCTGGATCTTTCCTTTCAGTACATAACATGTACGAATTGTATGACCCAATATTCTGTGGTATGGACAGTATTTAGGATGATCCGTCTTACCAGCTTCATCAGGTTTCTTGATTTCAGGTAATTGTATTTTATTACCTTTCAGCAGACATTCAAAGATACCAAGGACATCATCGTCATCAAAAGAGTATTCTTCCTTGGGGCGAGGTGCTCTTGGTTGTTGAGTTGTAGAGGCAGGAGGAGTTTGAACAGTCGATGCATCTTTACTCTGAAGATTAACTTCAAGGGTTTCTTTTCCCTTGCGAGTATTGGATTTAGCATTATTTTTAGTACTTTGACCTGTTTCTTTGGGAGTCATCTGCACTCCTAAGCCTTTGAAAGTTTCAGCACTAATTTTTGCGGCTTTGGCACTGACTATGAAGGAAGGCCAATCTTGAAATTGAGTAGATCCTGTCCATATGCTGATGATTGGCAACAAATTTGATTTGCATGTGTCGATGGTGACAGCATCAGGAGGTCCAAGAGGCATCTTCAGAGCTTCTCTTCGAAACCGTTCAATGAATTCCTCTGTAGTTTCATTATTTTTCTGCTTGATTCTTATAAGAGCAGACATAGTCATGTCATTGAGCCCTTCATAGAACCGTTCAAGAAACATTTGTTTGAAACCGGCAAATGAGGTAATACACCCATCTGGGAGACTTCTATACCATTCATAAGCCGTTCCCTTGAGACATCCGACAAACACCCGAGTAAGGAGGGCGTCACTTGGTTGCAGCTGGTCAGTCATCACTTCAAAGTGATTAATAAATTGACTCGGAGAAGTGGTTCCATCATAGAATGAGATAGTAGGAGGCTTGTATTTAGGAGGATACGATACTTGCTTCCATTCTATCGGATAAGGTTGCTTGATGCCTAACCTTTGTAAACCATCCTTCTGTTTGAATGCCTCAAATTGAGTTTTGAGATTCCTCAATTCTTCAGTAACAACTCCGGAGGATTGTGGAGTTGTAGCTTGCAGAGAATAGCTGGGAGGAGGAACAGCATTATAAGCACTACCCCCCAGCTCCGGAGAGACTAGGATTTGGTTGAGCTTGTCCAGGAGTATTGGATTGTACTGCTGGAGGAACATGTACTGGACTTACACAAGTGTCAATTGGTATGGCATCTGGTACAGTCTGTCGATTTTGCATCTGGGTTGCCATGAGTTCATATATCGACTTCATAGTATCAGCCATAGATTTCATTTGCTGTTCCAAAGAAGCAATTCTTTGTTCTTGAGGAGGAGTCATGGAAGAAGAAGGTTCATCAGTATTCCCATCGACCATATAAGTCGTGACTGTACGAGGAATTATTGATGAACTGGTGGATGTTGTATGTTCTGAATCACTGCTTTGTGCATCAAAGTCAGTTATAGGAGAACTACCCCCAGTAGGAAGAGGAGGGAAGTTAGATTCTCCAAGAAATTCAGAATAATCTTCAGAAATGGAAGTTCTTTGACTAGAGGCCAGGACTCTTGCTCTGGTGCCTCTATATACTCCATTTGGACTATCAGTTCTATCCCCAGTATCCCGAGAGGTCATATTGACAGAAGCAAACAGAAGTTCATCTTCATCAGGCATAGGTTCACACTGAATCCGATTGAAGACAGATTGTCGTTTAGTTTGACATCTGCATTGCATTGTGACTCTCGGTTGGAAGTCACATTCATGATCAGCATAGTCCTGATCCATTGATTGACATCTGCATTGAATTATGACTCTTGGCTGGAAGTCACATTCAGCATGATCCATTGAAACAGAATTATTCCTTCTCTTCTGTTGAAGGTGTTCTCGTAAATATGTCTGTGAAGATTGAGGTACAGCAGAGAACATTCTTTGTGTGTTTTTAGGAATATATTTCCGGTTCTTGGGTCTTGATGGCTCTTGATTATATAGAGAGTGATTAATCTGAGCTACATAATTTCTAGCATACTCTGCATCTGGATCTTTTGCTTTTGTTCCCGATTGGTATGGTTATTTGACATCAGAAGTGCTTCCCAAACGAATTTGATTAAGTTTTGCTCTTAAATTATTTGGAGGTAAAACATTGGTTTTTGATACTTGGAGTTTTCCTTCCATTGATCTGGATATTTGCAGAGAAGGAAGAGTTGAACCACCCCCTTGATTAGGAGTTGGT
Organism: Iris pallida; assembly: GCA_029216955.1. Taxonomy (NCBI): domain Eukaryota; kingdom Viridiplantae; phylum Streptophyta; class Magnoliopsida; order Asparagales; family Iridaceae; genus Iris; species Iris pallida. Next base: position 648,361 of record JANAVB010044617.1, on the reverse strand, counting down.
AACAGGCCCTCTTTTGTAGACAAATTCTGTGCCCAATTCGAAGAAGTCGTAGAAGAAGACATTAAGAAATGTTTCTTCTTAGACTTATTCAAGTTTTGAGACATAGAATGTCCAGAAGGAAGAGTAGTCAAAAGACCATCTCCTTTTCTTTGACTAACAAAATTGTCAGTCAAAGCTGTTCCTGTAGTAAACACTACAGGAGCAGAAGAAACAACTAAAGAGTTATTTCTTTTCGAAGGGACTTTGTATGGAGGAGTTCTAGCAAGACCACCCCCAGTTTTAGTAGAACTTGGCACAGAAGAAGAGATAGCTAAAGAGCTATTCTTCTTAGAGTATGCTGGTGACAATTTGGCTAAGGAGCCAGTATTGTCAGCGTATAAAGTCTTGGCTAAAGAGCCAGATTTTGGTACGCACACTGAGTCAGAAAGAATTGACTTGGAAATACACGCTGGAACAGATTTGGCTAAGGAGCCAGTGCTGCCAGCGTGACTTTTGACTTTGAGATTGCACACTGGAACAGATTTGGCTAAGGAGCCAGTGCTGTCAGCATGACTTTTGACTTTGAAATTGCACGCTGGAACAGATTTGGCTAAGGAGCCAGTACTGTCAGTGTGAATTTTGACTGCTGTCGTCTTCGAGTACACAAGAGCGTGCGTGCTTGCAGTAGAGTCCTTGCCAGTGTTAGGAGTAGACACTGTGGCAGAAACTTCACTATTGGTTGCCAACAGATTCTTAGGGACGTAGACAGATCGTCCCTTCGACTTGGCAGTGGTGATGGAGGCTGAAGTGGGCTTGCCACCCTTAGCCCGCTGCATTTCTTCGTAGGCGAGTTGATCGAATTGGATCGATATCACCTTCTTCGTCGAGCCGACTGTCGAAGTGTCGCATTGAGTTGTTGTCATCTCAGAAGAGGAGATGGTTTTCCCCAGCAGAGTCGCCAATTTGTTTTCCATAAATAAATTCACTTTATTTATTGTGTTTCTGGGAAAATTACAACTGTAGAAATTCGATCTAGAAGACGACCGCTTTATCCCTTGGACGATGCGAAGAAGAAAAGCTCTCAAAATTTTGACAGTAATTTAGATAACTATGTATCTGTACAATGAATGAGAAAAAGAACTCTATTTATAGAGTCAAAAAATAACTGAAAAGATAACTGTCTTCACAGCCTGTGCATAGTTAAAAATCACGCAAGATTTAACATACGCAAGGTTATGAGCAGTTACTGGACGTGGCCTGTAACTGTTGGACACATGGCAATCATGCATGAGTCGTGTGCAAGTTACAGGACACGCAGGTGAGAGATCAGTGGCATGGCTGCCACGTACTCCAATTTGATGAAATCCACGCAGACTTGTTGAAGACGAAATCCACGCAGACTTGGGTCAGAAAGCTTCAAAATCCATGCAAACTTGGGGCAAGAAGCTTCAGAATCCACACAGACTTGGGGCAAAAAGCTTCAGAATCCACGCAGACTTGGGGGAAAAAGGCTCAAAATACACGCAGACTTGAGGCAGATGGCTCAAAATATACGCAAGCTTGAGGCAGGAACATAGAAGTTCAAAATACACGCAGACTTGAGTCAGAACTGCCAGCTATCTTGATTCGACGTGCCTCGACTGACACAAAATCTCTGACAGTGATTGCCTTGTCAGTCACATTAAATGACAATAAGCTCTTTTGGTACGCCAACTTGACGAAGGCTGAGTCTTGCTGAAGAAGATTTCAAAAATCACGCAATAGTCGGCTGTGATCTCTCGAGTTCCGTGCATAAGTGGCATACGAGGAGACATTCTTCGACTGTCGTGCTGTCAGTCATAATGACACTCTGACAAATGATGAGCTGTCTCCCAGCGTAACTTTTAAATATTGTCCTGATCAACTCAGCGTGACTTTTAGACTCTGTCTTGATCAACTCAGCGTGACTTTTGGACTTTGTCCTGATCAACTAAGCGTGACTTTTGGACTTTGTCCTGATCAACTCAGCGTGACTTTTGGACTTTGTCCTGATCAACTCAGGGTGACTTTCATTTTGAAGGCCTACAAAGTCGACTGAGTCCAAGAACAGTGCCTCGAGGACCTATAGATGGAATACTGTATCAATATAAGGGTTTGAAAGTAAAATCAAGTCATACTAAGTCAAACTAGGTCAAGGCAAGTCAAAGCAAGTCAAACTTGGTCAATCTAAGTCAAGGGTTGACTTACAGTTGACTTTTGGTCAACTGGTCAACTCTGGTCAACCCTAGGTCAACTCTAGGTCAAACTTGACTAACGTTGACTAAAAATTGACTTTGGGTCAACGGGTCAACTATGGTCCAATTCTAGTCAACTACGGTTGACTTCCGGTTGACTTTTGGTCAAAATAGTCAACTGTGGTCAACCAAGGTCAAAACTAGTCTAACGTAGGTCAATGTTGACTCTACTTCGACGTTCAGTCAAAGCAGTCAACCATGGTCAAATAGGGTCAAGGCTAGTCTCTATAAACATCTACAGGGTCAACACATTCAATTTCAGTGATTGGAAAATTACTTAAATTGATGGATCTCAAAATACAAACAAAAGAGAAAGATTATAATAATAATAGGGTGATAGATAGGGAAAAACTTACAGATATTGTCGGATGGTGAAACAACCATCACCAACGGGTCCAGAATGGTCAAATCAGCTAGAATAGCCTGTCCATACGTCCAATTTGGACACAGGGGCAAAAAGATAATTTCGAGTCAAAACGGTATCCGTGTCGGACCCACTTTACACCGAAAAACGTGTCAAGATAACTAGTCCACTAAACCTAACAAATTATATGTCCAAGAATCCAGAATGACGATACGAATCCAACGGTATATCCAGAATTGGATTCCGATGAGCCAATCTCAAAATAACCCGTTGACCCGAATATTGGTATCCGACTTGCACCAAAATGCGTGCCGGAACCAATGTCCACTAAAACCTAGCAAATTATATGTCAACGAGTCCAGAATGACGATATAAACTCAACGGTATGTCTAGAATTGGATTCCAATCAGCCGATCTCAAAATGACCCGTTGACCCGCACTGTGGGGCCCGCTTTGCACCGAAATGCGTGCCAGGGCCTACGTCCTCCAAATCTAACAAACTTTATATAAAAACATGCCAGAACGATGCCACGAGTCTACTGGTGGTTTCAGAAATTGAATTCGGAGTCCCGGGTTCAAAAATAGAATTTTACAACTTGGAAATTACGAATTTGGACGGCCAATTTTGATGTCGAATTCAACCAATCAAATGTGCTCACAATAAAATGAAACTTAACGGACAGGAAGAGGGTTATACTAGCTACACACAGGAACTAGTGGTACGCCAAACGGAGCTGCGACGGCAGAGATACGAACCGACGAAGTTGGCTCCACAAAACTGTCCAAAAATAATACAATTTAAAGCGTCAACTTTGTGGCCGGTTTTTAATGTATCAAACGACAAAATTAACGGACGAAAATTAAGGAGAGTGAAGAGCTATATACCGAGATTGAAACGGAGCAAAAAAATTGTCGATCCAACGGTCGAATTTTCCGAAAAACGTGTGCGAAGTTGCTGCGACGAGACGCCATTTCTGAATCCATTCCGAGCTCGTGTCGAAGGGATCCCGTACAAAATGCACAAATCGCCTAGATGGCTCATCCAGGAGGACGGTGGCAGCCACGAGAAGGTGCGCCCGGAGTTCGCCCTGCCAGGGGGGCCCGGCCACGACGGCACGCGGCCGACGGCGACGCCTGGCTGGGCTGCTGCTGCTGCGGCTGCCATTGCATGCTGCTGTTGCAGCTGCTGCTTGCTGCTGTGGCACGCGCCGTGCTGCTGCGGTGGCACGGCGGTGGGGCGATGGGAGCACGGCGAAGGTGGTGGCTGCCCGGCGGTGGAGGTGGTGCATGGTAGTGAAATGGTGATGGTGGTGTTAATGGTTGTAGTGGTATGTGGTGATGGTTGAAGTGGTGATGGAGGAGGAGAGAATGGTGAAGGAGAAGGAGAATGGAGGAGCTGGGGTGCTCGGCCATGGGGGCTCGGCCAAGGGGGAGCTACTGTTGGCTAGGTAGGAAGAGAGGAGAGAGGGAGGTCGGTTGAGAGAGGAGGGAAAGTGTGGGTGTAAGGAGAGAGAGAGAGAGTTAGAATAGTATATGTGTGGGTGTATATAATATATAAAAAGAGAGAGAGAGAGAGATTTAGAGAGAGAGAATAGAGAGAGGGGGTGGGCTGCTCGTGTACAGGAGGGAGGGTTGTGTGTGATAATGGGAGAGAGAGAGTGTGATGTGAGGTGAGAGAGAGAGAGAGTTATATATATATATATATATATATATTTTTATATATATATATATATATATATATATATGAAATGGAGAGAGAGAAATAGATATTTGTATATAAAGAGAGATATTTTTGAGTAGAGAAAAAATAAGAAAATATCAGTGGGTGTATAGGTAGACATGGTAGGGTCACACCAATTTGGTTTGGATGTTGGGTCAAGTTGGACAAGCTTGGGGCGAAGATTTAATTAAAATAATAAATTAAAATTAATTAAAATCATAGATGAAATGAGAGCACAAGGGAGATCAATTTGGTGGCACGCAAGTGACACATGCATAGTAGACTCAAAACAGGCCAGGGCCATATATTGGGTCGACTGGATTGGACCGATGTCGGGCCCGGAAATTAAGTTGGAAGTTAAGTCACGAATTGCGGCAGACGATAAATTGGTCTAAATTGACCCGAAAGTTGCGCGAAGCAAATGGAGCACAAGGGAACAAGTTCGAGTGGGACACTAAAATAACCCATTTTAGCGACGTCAGGAGACGTCGCTAAAAATGGAAAATACGTCGCTAAAACGTATTTGCGACGTATTTAGCGACGAAAAATGGACGTCGCTTATATGCAAGTCGCAAATGGCAATTTAGTCGCCGAACGTCGCTATTGGCGACGCGGCGTTCATTGTCGCTAAACTGAGCGACAGATAGCGACGTATCACTACGTCGCCAACGTTACGACGTAAAGCGACCACTTGCGAAGCTGTATAATTTATATATGATGACATGGCATGGCAGCCACGTGGGCAACTTAGCGACGACTACCGACAGATTAGCGACGTAACTTGGCGACGTCTAGTGACGTGACGTCACTATTTAGCAACGTATAGTGACTTCTACATTCCGTCGGAGGACGTCACAGAACGTCGCTATACGTCGCAGATATTATAAAAAAATTTAAAAAAATATAATTCGTATTTTTGTTATGCTGTGTGTCTGTGTTTACAGTGTGTGTGAAGTGCAGTGTTCGAACCATCGACAGTTTCGCTTACTGTTCTATGTTTTATCTTGGATAGAAAGAGCAACAGTTCAGGGTGCACTTCTCAGAGCTTCCTCTTCACGTCCTTCACCTTCTCAAGAACCTTTACGACGTCCCGAGAAAGTGAAGGACGTGAAAATGAACCTCTCAGAAGTGCATCCTGAACTGTTGTTATTTCTATCCAAGATAACACATACAACAGTAATCGAAACTGTCGATGGTTCCGAACACTGCATTTCACATTCACTGTAAATACAGACACACATCATAACAAAAATACACAATATATTTTTTAAAATTTTGGCAGCACCTCCTTTGTATATCAGATCATCGCTTATAACCCAGCGTAGGTATATTTGTCATTCTCGTCGCAGATATCACAAAGTAAATATCACAATAAAAACAGGAGGCAGTGCAAAGTAAATATCACAGACTCAAATCCTCACAAACATCCAATAGAGTCAAATAAAAATAGAAGATGATAAAAAGTCTCACACCAAGTGTATAAACAACAGTTGTATGAATAAACAATTTGCCCATAGGGCCAATACATACAAGTCATAAAAAAACCAATAAAATTACTGCGGACCCCTACCGCACAACTGGGATAGAATGTAGTCATACTGCTGCTGGGTGAGCTGTACCGTAGGGGCAGTAGGAGGCAGTGCAATGTCTGGAGTCGGCGCCGGAGGTAGTGCAGTGTCTGGAGTCGGCACAGTCGATGGACCGGGAGGACGTATCTGCTCCAGCTCTCGCAGTCGCTCACCATGCGCAGCAAGGGTACTCACCACCCTCTCAGTACTCGCCACAAGCGAAGCCGAAACCCGAGTGAGTGAGGCAGACGTGCTCCTCTGCGATCCCTCCAGCTCGACCTGTCTATGCTCTGTGCGCTGCGTAGACTCGGTGAGCGACTGCAAGCTGGCAGCTGTAGCCTGATGCAGAGTCATCAGCTCCTGTATACTGCGCTCGACCGCATCAAATCGTCCGGTGACGATCGGAGGGTCGGATCGTCGCTCGACCGCATCAGAAATCTGCTGCTGCAACTCGCGACGCAGCTCCTCGATCTGACGAAGGATATCCCCAACTCGTGACGACGCCTGCGAAGCCGGAGACTGCGCACTGACAGAGAGGGCCCGGGATGACTCCGTAGCCAAATACGCGCCGTAGGATCCTGTACCGTAGTACGTACCCTTCTGAAGACTGCCAACGGCGGTCATCCAGAGCTCGTCCTGCGATGGAGCTGTAGGCGGCTGGGAGGAACTACCAGCCCCTCCCTCTGCTGGCGCACTAGCAGCAGCAGCCGCCTCCTGCTGTAGCCGAACAAACTCGGCCTAGAACATGTTTGCTAACGTGTAAGTGTTTGCTAAAGTCTATATTGATATCTATTTTCATGTTTTCTAAGTTATAGTAAATTAATATAAAGAATAGAACGTACATATGCCTGCGTCGCCCTCTCGTCAATGAACTCTCCAGCCCTCCGATGTGTGACCAGGAAGACGGTCACCATGTTCGGATCCTCACCCTTTTTTACCTGTTAAAATATATTATCTATTATTAGTATTAAACATTCTATATCGAACTATATATAAATTAATGTCCGTCATAGGAAACGTACCAGACGACGAAAATGCTCCGTCATCGGAATGGAGCCACCACACCACTTACCGGCGCTCGACCGCGCCACCTTGGCCTTCTCAGACCGCTCCTGGTACCTGCGCTCGCTGAATCTAGCCTTCATCGCAGTCCACTGCTCTGGCGTAATCCAACCCTGGATCGGCTGTCCGGAGCGATCACGACGCTTCTGGTCGTCGTTCGCATCACGGATGAGCTTGGCTGCGACGGCAAAAAATTGGCCCTCGATCCTCGCCGCCCGGTGTGGTGGATAGAAATAGGTCTCTACAAGAAGTAAAATACAAAAGTTGTATAATATACACAAATGATTATTAAAATTTAAAAATAAACAAATTTTTACCTTGAAGTGGACGAACCAAAAGGCCTTCCTATCTGCGGGAGCATCTGAGTAGTTGAGCCAAGGCCCACCATAGTTCTGCCTCAGAAATTGCCCCAGTTGTCTCTGTACTACAGAAGGCCGATATCTATACAATAAAAAAATTTATGAATATATATGTACATATAATCATTTGAGAAATATATATTAATTAATTAACTTACTTCATAGGCATGTCCGTCCAAATCTTCATACGCGTCTCGCCCGGGGAAGTGCATGGAGGGTCGCTCTCACCTCCTGCCTGGGCAAGTTCAGTCTGATCACTGGCCTCCATATGCTCGGCGTCGGCTCCCCCCATAGAGCCGTCGACAGGAGGAATGTTGGACGGGGGATCGGGGATGCTGGACGAGGGATCAGGAAGGCTGGACGACGAGGGAGGAGTCGGCAACCTGCTGGAACTGCTCTGTCCCGGTAATGGACCGAGAACAGAACGGTACAATGGCGTACTCGGAGATGAGGATGAGGGTACGAAACTGCCGTCTCCATCCCCAGCCCAAGGCTGACGGGACTGGCTAATATATAATCCTCCGCGTCGTCCTCCTGGTCTAGTCATACCTGATAATAACATATGATAATAAAACAAAAATACATATTTATATGATAGACATCACAGATTTTTGAAAAATATCATGGTCACAGATAAAAGTGTCACTAAAGTGTCACAGATTTATTATTACAAAAATACATATTTATATGATAGACATCACAGATTTTAATCCTCTTCTGAAAATTCATCTAGTTCGTTTAGCTCATCATCTTCTTCTTCTTCTTCCTCCTCTACATCTTCACTTTCATCTGCATCTTCCTCTTCAGATAATTCTACTTCTTCTACACAATTAGATGTATAATGAGGAACTTCCGTCGTGTCCACTTCTATAATATTTGTTACAAGAGGTAGTTTATCCTGTTGATAAGCTATATCGTCAACCTCAAAGGTATTTCTAGCTTTGGTCTTGCATACTGCCCACCAGTCCGACCTTGTTGTTCCCCGTTTAGGATAACTTGTGAAGTACACGAGCTGAGCCTGACTTGATAGGACAAATGGTTCATAGGCTTGATATCGACGCCGATAGTTTATATCAACAAGACCGTGCTTGTCTACTTTCCAACCCTGACCTTCAATCGGATCGAACCAATCACACCTGAATAACACAATCTTAGCAGGCTCTATTCCATAACTATATGTCAGCTCCACGATCTCCCGTAGCACGCCATAGAAATCGTTGCCCGCATCAATATCTTTGTAGTTCGAAGATCTGATACACAAACAGCTGTTTTTGGTGGAGTCGAGATCCACAAAGTTGTCTCTGATCGGACAAGTTGTTGACTTGAACCTAAACCCATTAACACAGTAGCTTGGCCATATTTTTGCAGCATAAATTGGTCCCTTGGCTAGCGTTCTAATAGACTCATTCTCAAGTCTTGCGTATGGACGATCGACCTAAATACCACGAAAGAAGCAATTAAGCTCATTCTAAATCAAGTGCATATACAGAAAGGTAATTACAGAGTTCTCAAGTCTTACATATGCACTCAACCATGATGGAAAATAATGCCTCATTTCTTGTTCTAGTTCTTCTTCTGTTATGTGTGGCCTACCTGACCTCACATCATCATTAAATATGCTGAAAACAACATCGTGCAATTAATGTAATAGTATTATTCTCAACACTATTAAAATAATATAGACGTATTATTTACTTACCCCTCCAGTTTCTCTACTTCCTCCTCGTCGCAGTTGAGTAATACATACACCTGAGCAGCCCTTAGCTAATCATCGTTCAGATATCTCTTCTTCATTTTACCCGATGGCTTTTCTGGAGCATTGAATACCTTCAGTATTGTATCATTACTTTCATGATCTCCGTCGTCGTTTCTGGAAGCTCTCATTCTATTAGTTGCAACATGAGGCTTGAAATACATCGAACAAAAGTTTGTAATCTCCTCGAGAACATAGGCTTCACAAATAGAACCCTCGACCCGTGCCTTATTTTTTATCTTTCTTTTTAGGTGATTCAAATGTCGCTCGAACGGGTACATCTATCGATATTCGACGGGTCTACCAACACGTGCCTCATAGGATAGATGAATCGGCAAATGCTCCATAGAGTCGAAGAATCCAGGAGGAAACACCCTCTCTAGCTTGCATAGTATTACCGCAATGTCCTTCTCTTGCTTTTCTAGACGATCAACGAGCAATTTCTTAGAACAAAGATCCCTGAAGAATACGCTAAGCTCCGTCAATGGATCCTAAACTGCCTGCGGTAAGAATTCCCGAAATACAATCGGAATTAACCTCTCCATGAATACGTGACAGTCGTGGCTCTTCATACCCGTCAATTTGTTTTCCTTCGGATTGACACATCTTCTCAGATTTGACACATATCCGTCTGGAAATTTTAGGCCCTGGATCCATCGACAAAGTCTCACTTTATCCTCCTTGTCCAGCGAGAAAATTGACTTCGGCAGGAACTGTTTTCCATTCTGCTGTATCAAATACAACGCAGGGCGTTTGCATATTTCTTCTAAGTTCAACCTGGCCTTGGGATTGTCTTTCGTTTTTCCCTTTACGTCCATCACAGTATTAATTATGTTATCAAACACATTCTTCTCAATATGCATGACATCAAGATTATGTCTGATCAGATTGGTACTCCAGTATGGCAGATCCCAGAATATGCTCCTCTTTGTCCAGTTATGATCTCTACCAAATCCATCGCACTTGTACCCAGTTGTAGGATCTTCGATAGCACTTGGAAAATCTTTAACCTCCTCCCATATCGTGGCTCCGTACCACCTTGGCGGTGGATCACCCTTCTCTACAACGCCGGCACGGAATGCATTCCTGTTCCTTCTGAACGGATGATCTTTTGGCAGAAATTGTCGATGATAATCAAAGAAGCACGGTTTTCCTCCATGTTTCAAGCGGAAAGCCTTACTACGGTCCATGCAATACGGACATGAGAGACGGCCATGAGTGCTCCATCCAGATAACATTTCATAGGCCGGAAAGTCGTTGATGGTCCACATAAGGGTTGCCTTCATCTGAAAATTATGCTTCCTGGATACATCGTACGTGTTAGCGCCTACTTCCCATAACTGATTCAACTCATCTATCAAAGGCTGTAAGTATACGTCAATGTTCCTCTTGGGATTGTTCGGACCAGGAATTATAACGGTTAGAAACATGTACTGAGTCTTCATGCACATCCAAGGCGGTAGGTTATACGGAGTGACAATCACAGGCCAGCACGAATACTGGGATCCCGAAAGACCAAAAGGAGTAAAACCGTCAGAAGATAGTCCCAACCTGACATTACGCGGATCTGAAGCAAAATCAGGATACACTCGATCAAAGTGCTTCCACGCTTCTCCATCGGATGGGTGATCCAACACTCCTTCAATCTGCTCTCGCATGTGCCAACTCATATTTTCGGCCGTCTCTTTCACCATAAATAATCCTTGCAACCGCGGCGTTAAAGGCAAGTAGTGCATTGAATCGGTCGGTCTTCTTGCACAGGTAGACCTTCCTGTACTAGTTGTCTTATAGCGATCAGCACCACAAAATCTGCACACATCTGCGTCCTTGTCGTCTTTGTAGTACAGCATGCACCTATTGCGACAGGAATCGATTTTTTCGTATCCCATCCAGAGCGATCTCACCATCCTCTTAGACCGGTAGAAGTCTTTAGGCAACTTAGCACCCGCCGGCAAGATCTCTATAATCAACTCCAACACTCGGTTGTAGCATTCTTGCGACATGTTAAAATCTGACTTAATGCTCAACAGTCTTGTAACCACCTCCAACGGTGAATGATCCTCACAACCAGGATACAATGGAGTCCTTGCATTCTCCAGCAACTCCATGAACTGTGCAGCATCGACGTTCGGTACCTCCTCAGGTGCATCATGAACGAAACTAGGCCCCGCAGCGTCGAAAACCATGTTCACGCACCCGTCGTCGTATGCATGATTATCTGAAACAAAATTAGGTCCCGCATGCATATACGGCTCAACGTAAGGCTCCGGCTCTGATGCTAAAGACACAAGTTCTCCGTATGCGGTCCACTGATAGTAATTAGGCGTGAAACCCCTCGAGTACAAATGATATGTCAATTCCACTTCTAGATAATATTTCACGTTATGACATTTCACACACGGACACTTAATTTTGGTGCCGTCCATGTACTGAGGGAGCGCCTTAGCAAACTGCAGGAACTGCTCTACTCCCGCTATGTATTCATCCCACGCACCACACATATCATCAGGACGATGATTGTACATCCATGAACGATTCCGCAAGTAGTAATTCATATCCATTTGGAAATAATTCTGCAAAGATGGACACACATTATCCAACAGGCACAAATTCGTATATTATGTCTTATTATGGGACACACATTAGTAGTGGACAGTTACTTATAACAATAATATGCAATCTAGGTCAAACTAAGTTGTACTAAGTCAAACAAAGTCAAACAAGGTCAAGCTAAGTCAAACAAAGTCAAACAAGGTCAAACTAGGTCAAGGGTTGACCTACAGTTGACTTTGTCAACTCTTAGTCCAATCTAGGTCAGCTGCTGACTCTACTTTGATTTTCAGTCAAAATAGTCAACCTTAGTCAACCTACGGTCGATACCGATACGGTTTGGCATGTTCCGATCCGATACAGACCGATACCAAATATTGACCGATACCGACATTGGGGGTCTTTGTTCCGGTCAATTCGGCAAAACCAATCGGTAAGGGTGACTACTATTTCATATAATTTCAAAACTACTAAGAAATAACGCTGAAATACTTAAAATTATGCCTAAATGTATAAAATATATGTTTTTAAATGTAAATAATTTATTAATAATTATTTATTTGTTTTCCGATACCAAAGTCCGATACTCCGATACGATACCGCCGATACTACCGATATCGCCGATACCAATACTCATAGGAATAGTCCGATACCGATTCCGATACCGATATTGTGAACCTTGGGTATATATCGTCAACATTTCAGATTCTTAAAATGAATTTCAAATGGATTTTGGATTGTATATATATGTGTATTTGTGTGTATATCATGGTTTAAAGTATCGGCCGATACCGATCCGATACGGCCGATACCGAGACGGTTTGGCAAGTTCCGATCCGATACCGACCGATACCAAATATTGATCGATACCGACATTGGGGGTCTTTGTTCCGGTCAATTCGGCAAAACCAATCGGTAAGGGTGACTACTATTTCATATAATTTCAAAACTACTAAGAAATAATGCTGAAATACTTAAAATTATGCCTAAATGTATAAAATATATGTTTATAAATATAAATAATTTATTAATAATTATTTGTTTTCCGATACCAAAGTCTGATACTCCGATACGATACCGCCGATACTACCGATATCGCCGATACCAATACTCATAGGAATAGTCTGATACCGATTCCGATACCGATATTGTGAACCTTGGAGTATATACATTGTATACATATATATTTATATATGTATTTGTGTGTGTATGTAAGTGTGTGAGTATATATATACATGTATACATATGTATTTGTGTGTGTATGTAAGTGTGTGAGTATATATACATGTATATACATTGTATACATATAGTTCGATACCGATTCCTGCACCGTCCCCTGTCCCCCTCCCCCTACCCCTGCACCCACCCCAACCCTCCCCTGCCCCCCTCCCCCCTCCCCCCTCCCCTGCCCCCCTCCCCCTACCCCTGCACCTACCCTAACCCTCCCCTGCCCCCGGGTACCCCCACCCCTCCCTCCACCCCTCGACAGTAAGACCCCCCCACCCCCTGCACCCACCCCCACCCCTCTCTTCCCCCTCAATAGCTAGGGTTAGGGTCTCGTGTCCGTGTCTGTGTTTAGATAGCTAGGGCTAGGGTTAGGGTTTACCTGAGGAGGGTGGCTTCGTCGGAGGATGGAGGCGGCGAGGAGGGTGGCTTCGTCGGAGGAGGAAGGCGGCGAGGAAGGCTCCTTCGTCGGAGGAGGGAGGCTGGTCGCCGGAGGGAGGGGTCAACGGGCGAGCGGGGTCGCCGGGGGGAGAAGGGGGAGGGTGTTGCCGGAGGGAGGGGTCGCCGGAGGGGAGGGTTCGCCAGGGGGAGAGGGGAGAGCGGGAAGAAAAATTTTGGATGAAAATTTTGTGATTTCGACCGGGCCAGGAACCCTATATGAAATACAACAGCGACGCATAAATTATACGTCGCTAAACGTCGCAATACAGCGACGTAAAATGGACGTCCGTCGCAAAATATCGCCCATCAGTGACGTAACTTATACTACGTCGCTGAACGTCGCTACACAGCGACGGACAGCGACGTGTAGCACAAGAAGTCGCTAATTGCAATTATCAGCGACGGGTATTTCCGCCGTCGCTAATATACGTCGCTATTTTAGCATATTTTAGTAGTGAGAATGTACTCGCCTGTGATGTGATGGATAAGTCGACTGAGTCCAAGAACAGTGCCTCGAGGACCTATAGATGGAATATTGTATCAATATAAGGGTTTGGAAGTAAAATCAAGTCATACTAAGTCAAACTAGGTCAAGGCAAGTCAAAGCAAGTCAAACTTGGTCAATCTAAGTCAAGGGTTGACTTACAGTTGACTTTTGGTCAACTGGTCAACTTTGGTCAACCCTAGGTCAAGTCTAGGTCAAACTTGACTAACGTTGACTAAAAATTGACTTTGGGTCAACGGGTCAACTATGGTCCAATTCTAGTCAATACGGTTGACTTCCGGTTGACTTTTGGTCAAAATAGTCAACTGTGGTCAACCAAGGTCAAAACTAGTCTAACCTAGGTCAATGTTGACTCTACTTCGACGTTCAGTCAAAGCAGTCAACCATGGTCAAATAGGGTCAAGGCTAGTCTCTATAAACATCTACAGGGTCAACACATTCAATTTCAGTGATTGGAAAATCACTTAAATCGATGGATCTCAAAATACAAACAAAAGAGAAAGATTATAATAATAATAGGGTGATAGATAGGGAAAAACCTACATATATTGTCAGATGGTGAAACAACCATCACCAACGGGTCCAGAATGGTCAAATCAGCTAGAATAGCCTGCCCATACGTCCAATTTGGACACAGGGACAAAACGGTAATTTCGAGTCAAAACGGTATCCGTGTCGGACCCACTTTGCACCGAAAAACATGTCAAGATAACTAGTCCACTAAACATAACAAGTTATATGTCCACGAATCCAGAATGACGATACGAACCCAACGGTATATCCAGAATTGGATTCCGATGAGCCAATCGCAAAATAACCCGTTGACCCGGATATTGGTATCCGACTTGTACAAAAATGCGTGCCGGAACCAATGTCCACTAAAACCTAGCAAATTATATGTCAACGAGTCCAGAATGATGATATAAACTCAACGGTATGTCCAGAATTGGATTCCAATCAGCCGATCTCAAAATGACCCGTTGACCCGGACTGTAGTGCCCGCTTTGCACCGAAATACGTGCCAGGGCCCACGTCCTCCAAATCTAACAAACTTTATATAAAAACATGCCAGAATGACGCCACGAGTCTACTGGTGGTTTCAGAAATTGAATTCGGTGTCCCGGGTTCAAAAATAGAATTTTACAACTTGGAAATTACGAATTTGGACGGCCAATTTTGGTGTCGAATTCAACCAATCAAATGTGCTCACAATAGAATGAAACTTAACGGACAGGAAAAGGGTTACACTAGCTATGCACAGGAACTAGTGGTACGCCAAACGGAGCTGCGACGGCAGAGATACGAACCGACGAAGTTGGCTCCACAAAACTGTCCAAAAATAATACAATTTAAAGCGTCAACTTTGTGGCCGGTTTTTAATGTATCAAACGACAAAATTAACGGACGAAAATTAAGGAGAGTGAAGAGCTATATACCGAGGTTGAAACGGAACAAAGAAATTGCCGATCCAACGGTCGAATTTTTCGAAAAACGTATGCAAAGTTGCTGCGACGAGACGCCATTTCTGAATCCATTCCGAGCTCGTGTCGAAGGGATCCCGTGCAAAATGCACAAATCGCCTAGATGGCTCATCCAGGAGGACGGTGGCAGCCACGGGAAGGTGCGCCCGGAGTTCGCCCTGCCAGGGGGGCCCGGCCACGACGACGCGCGGCTGACGTCGACGCCTGGCTGGGCGGCTGCTGCTGCGGCTGCCATTGCATGCTGCTGTTGCAGCTGCTGCTTGCTGCTGTGGCACGCGCCGTGCTGCTGCGGTGGCACGGCGGTGTTGCAATGGGGGCACGGCAAAGGTGGTGGCTGCCCGGCGGTGGAGGTGGTACATGGTGGTGAAATGGTGATGGTGGTGTTAATGGTTGTAGTGGTATGTGGTGATGGTTGAAGTGGTGATGGAGGAGGAGAGAATGGTGAAGGAGGAGGAGAATGGAGGAGCTGGGGTGCTCGGCCATGGGGGCTCGGCCAAGGGGGAGCTACTGTTGGCTAGGTAGGGAGAGAGGAGAGATGGAGGTCGGTTGAGAGAGGAGGGAAAGTGTTGGTGTAAGGAGAGAGAGAGTTAGAATAGTATATGTGTGTGTATATAATATATAAAAGAGAGAGAGAGAGATTTAAAGAGAGAGAATAGAGAGAGGGGGTGGGCTGCTCGTGTACAGGAGGGAGGGTTGTGTGATAATGGGAGAGAGAGTGTGATGTGAGGTGAGAGAGAGAGTGAGTTATATATATATATATATATATATATATATATATATATATATATATATATATATATATATATATATATATATATTTGAAATGGAGAGAGAGAAATAGATATTTGTATATAAAGAGAGATATTTTTGAGTAGAGAAAAAATGAGAAAATATCAGTGGGTGTATAGGTAGACATGGTAGGGTCACACCAATTTGGGTTGGATGTTGGATCAAGTTGGACAAGCTTGGGGCCAAGATTTAATTAAAATAATAAATTAAAATTATAGATGAAATAAGAGCACAAGGGAGATCAATTTGGTGGCACGCAAGTGACACGTGCATAGTAGACTCAAAACAGGCCAGGGCCATATATTGGGTCGACTGGATTGGACCGATGTCGGGCCCGAAAATTAAGTTGGAAGTTAAGTCACGAATTGCGGCAGACGATAAATTGGTCTAAATTGACCCGAAAGTTGCGCGAAGCAAATGGAGCACAAGGGAACAAGTTCGAGTGGGATACGATATATCAACATGAAGATAATCTCGTCAACTACAAACTTTAAGAACAAAGTTTCCAGAGACTGACATCCCTGACGCTCTAGAAATCCAAGTCACAGTAAAGAGCATTTAATGATCAAAATTAATTAAATCAAAATGAATTATCGAAAATAATTTATTTAGAAAATTCAAAAATAAATCCCGAAAATTCAGGAGGCTTACACCAGATACCCCAAATTGGTATATAGAAGTCCAGGTTCAGAGTTGGCACGAATATCGTGATAGAATAGAAGTCCATGATCAAAGAATAGAAATGACTATATTAGTCATGATCGGAAAACATACTGATTTAAGAAAGGAATTTGACAAGAGATAGTCTCAAAAATTATATTTATAAAGAAAGCATTATAGCTATTTAAAGTTGTATGTAGAAATTTTGAAAATAACTATAACTATTGGAAACTATTTGATATATATATATATATATATATATATATATATATATATATATATATATATATATATATATATATATATATATATATATAATCTCTTTAAAACACAAAATCTAGTGTATTTAATTTCCAACATATAGTATATAAATCTTAGTGAAAATTATCTATCTCTAAAACTTATTTTAGAAGGGTATAATATGCTACATAAGTCCCTTTTTTAATTTATCCATAAAGCCCATATTCACAAAAAGGAAGATCCTTATTTATGTAAGCATCTAAATCAAATAGCCCTAAATATTTATATGCAACTTAGCTAATTAGAATCCATGGGCCCATATTAAAATAAATCTTCCAAGGTTTATTTAATCATAAATAAAACTATTGTAAATCTTTTACTATGAAAGGCCATATGAACCCATTAAAATATATTTGAAGCCCAAAAGTTCAGAAGCCTATTCCTTAAATGTAAATAACAAATTAATGATGTTATTAACAATATTAGCAAAATACATTACCTATACACATATAATGACTTAATAGTATCCATTATAATAAAATTATCATTTAATGTATATTACTAGAAGACAAGGGAGGGGTACTTCAGCTGCTGTTGCTCAACTCAAATTTTTTAAATCGAATGAAAGGGGGGGTTTGTTGTGAGTTCAATTCATTTTTCCCCAAAAATGAAACTAAGCACAGAGAGATGGAGAAAGGAGAAGATGAGGCGGAGATGGCTCACCGAACGGGGCGGCCGGGGCGGACGGGTTCCGGTGGGTCTGGGATGGCAGCCGCGGGAGGAAAACATCGGGGACGCACGGATCTGGAGGCAGCGGTCGTAGAAGAACACGGTCTGGACGAGGTCGGGTTCCGTGCGATGGAGCTCGGGGAGGACGGGGTCGTCTGTCCCCTTAGCGGCGCACGGTCGACGAGGTGTGCGTTGGATAGGAGGCGGGTTAGGCTTCTGTCTCTCTCTCTCTCTCTCTCTGATGATGTGGTGGTGTGATGATGGTGGTTTGGTTGTTAGGGAGGTGGTAATTTGGGTTTTGGGAAGGTCAGAGTGATTTGCTCGGGTGGTCGTTTGGGTTAATGTGGCGGCAACAATGTCGGGCTCGGGGTGGAATGGTAAGGGTGGCACAGGTTGTGAAGGAGAGGAAGTGTGGTGGCGTTTGGGACGGTATGGTGGTGGCGGGTTGGCTTCTGTGGTCGGGATGGATGGGCGGCCGGCTAGGAGGAGGAGGTCGGAGGCGAGCTGTGGTGGTGGGTTGGGGACGATGCTGATGCTGGAACAGAAATGGTATGGTGATTTCAAATGTTGGTCGGGGACAGAGGTTAGGGCTACGCCGGAGTGGCACGGGTTGGCAGCGATGGTCGGCCATGGCAGGAGGGGGTGTCGGCTACAAGGTGTCTAGGGATTTGTGTATTGGAAGTTCTTGTATAATATTGGAAAAGTGTAATATCTATAGGGTAGGTAGGAAAAAGCCGAAAAGCTCAATGTAAAAGTAATAAAAATGGAATGAAATGGATGGTCACGGACACGATGCACTTGGATTGCATTGGGGTTTGAATTCACTTTTGTAGAATGAAATACGGTCTGAAATGGCGGAACAATATATATATATATATATATATATATATATATATATATATATATATATATATATATATATATATATATATATATATAATTTAATAAGCTCCAGCTCATATACAAATACGTTTTTCCCAAATATAAAAATTACTATTTATTTTATAAATCAAAGTTATACAAATTTTCAAAGTAGTATATATATAATTTTGATCCACATAAATTTGTCTAATGGGTTAGAGCCCATATTAATTAAGGATTTCAAAATAACAAAATTTCTTTATTAGGCTATATATGTCTCAAAACTATAGTAATCTCATAAAACCGCTTTGATAACCAACAACCGATACCCATGCATATATATCTATAACATATCATGTTTTATAAAAATACCTTTTTCATAAAACTAAGTAAAATAATTAAAATTTATAATTTTGAAGTTTTAGGAAAATTTTTGAAAGAAAAGAAATTTTAGAAGAAAATAATTTGAAAAAATTCCAAAATTTGGTCCAAGAAGGTTACAAATCTACCCTCTTTAAAGAAATTTTTTCCTCGAAATTTAAGATCGATGGGTCAACTGAAGATTCAAGTATGGTTAGAATTTTAGGCACGATTATGAAGAATGATATGTTTTAGTGCGGTCAGGAATATTCAGATCAAAATCTCCTGCGCACGACTTGTCATATTAGCACGATATTAGCACGATCAGGGATAGGGTCGAAGTATGGTCGAATCAACTAGGCATGATTTAGAATGAAGATTCAGTATCTTAGGTACGATCAAGGATGAAGTTACCTAGATTAAAATCTAGACATGAACATAAAATTGTTTCAGACATGATCAAAATTCAAATTCTGACACGACTAAGTTCATATACAGTCGTGATCGAAGATCAAATGTTAGGCACGATTAGGGAGAAGATTAATGCGTATAGTCATGATTGTTGGAAATCACGATCATTGGAATCAAAGTCGTCTAGTCATGCAAGGTCATCTAGGCATGACTAACCACAGAAATTCGGACATAATCAAGATTAGTAATAATCATGATTAAGACGAAACCTAGTCGTTATTTAAGAATTAAATCGATGGTTTAGGCACGAGTAAAGTAGGATTAAAGTCTAAGCAAGATCGGGATTAAAGTCATCGAGTATAGTCAAGAATCAAGACCTTGGTACGATAAGATATTCCAAATAGATCGATCGCGATAAAGTGGATCAAAATAAAGCGTTATTGAAATTTAGGAAATGATTCAAGGGTAAAGAAATTAAATATCTTTTACTAGGATAGGAAAATCTAAGGATAGGATTTTGCAAAATAGAAACTCATGGTAATCATCTCTTTCTACTCCAACCACTACCTATATCATCTGGTCGTCACTTCTCAATTACTTTTTTACCTTGCAATTCTAGATACATTACTACAATAATCCTCAGTTGTGAAGGTTCAACTTCTCTATAATACTATAGGCTTGACCTTCATTCCTAAGGAACTACTCATGAAAATATTCTTGTTATAACTCCTCGATTTTTTTATTATTTGGATCTGAAATTCCTGTATCAAGATTTATAAAATTTCTGAACATTGTTCAAATTTGTACCCCTCGTATTACTGAATACAACGTGACTTCCATACAAGATTTTTATTCGACTTCCACTTATCCTTCAAACTTATATCTTTAAATATTACCCTTCTTAAAATTTAGAAGTGCCACAAAATCTCTAAAGTTTCATATAATTCCACAAGTTCACGTTTTACCAGTTCTTAGTCATTCTTCCATCAATCCTTTACTAAATTTCGTAACATCTCTGCATGTAGTTAAAATCTCTTCTCCGATGTGCCTAGAATTCCCAGATTCAGTATCTTAGTTTCAATTCAGGGATAAAATATCTCAAGAGTCACTATCAAAACGTCTAAGTTCTCCCAAAATTAGTCGTCCTTGAATACCCTCATCGGTTCTAAGAATACAACTCCGGAATGTCATAGTTTCCACTACTTAATGTATAATCTCCCGTTATTCCTCCTATGTTCTTTCTTTCATGAAGTGACCCACACTCTAATAATTTTTCTAAGTATAACCATTTGCAAATCGATACTACCAATCACTTGATTTTTGTTACCAATCTTAATCATATCCTTCTTCCACCAATTTTATCTCAATGCCTAATATTTCATATTTCTACCAGGTCACCACATGATAATTTATGTCCTTACTGAGCGAGATGATGACGATACTTCCTCAGCCTTTCCCAAGTAAAAAGATATAAAAATTCAAGATAGATGAAAATAGATCAAAGTGTAGCTAACGGGTTTAGATATGAGATAGTTTGATAGATGTAAGTAAGACAGAAATAACAAGATGAAGAAAATGAGGTTATGAATTGTTCTTGCTCATTTAGTCATAACAAAGTCGTTGTCCTTCCTTTTTCTTGTATTTGTCCATAGTTAATGATAAGCATAAAATTTTAACCTCCAAAATGTTCACCTTCGTCTAATAATCAAACTTTCCTCTCTAAATCTTTCTCGTGACTTCCAAGCCACTAACTTACCAATCACTGATAATCTTGTGGCCTAACCTTCATACCTAAGGTCCTCTATTCACATAAATTCTTCTAGATCTTCACGTCTAAATTCGTTGGAGTCCTCTAATATTATTTTTTTTACTCCATGTCATTGTAATTTCCCATAGAAATATAGTCCAAAGTTATCCCTTATCCCATTTAAGCAATCTCAGGTATTGTTCACAAACAAAAACAAATTAGTTGGCAATCCTATAGAAATTATATTTCCTATATTTGTAACCGTTTTCAAAATTCCATGTGTAAATAACGTATCTAAGTTGTATGACCTTCTAGCCTTGTCAAATTCCCTAAATAAATTGTAAACTCTAAGTATCCGAAATTGGAATCCTAGTCATCACTCATGCAAATTCATTATAATCCTTCTACTATTTCTGTCTTGGTAATTCCTTGAAATTTCATAATCTCATCCCTTGTATAACAATCACTTCTCATGCCACCTTCTTGACTATTCAAATAAGAAGGATAATCTAACATTTTTTTGACGGTTCCTACAACTGTAAGTTACATAAAACTTCTCTTCCATATTTTCTTGTCGTAAGTCCATATAATACTACCCTATAATCTTCAAAAATTATAATCCATATTTATGAGTCATT
Organism: Iris pallida; assembly: GCA_029216955.1. Classification (NCBI taxonomy): domain Eukaryota; kingdom Viridiplantae; phylum Streptophyta; class Magnoliopsida; order Asparagales; family Iridaceae; genus Iris; species Iris pallida. The sequence continues at coordinate 626,647 of JANAVB010044617.1, read as the reverse complement.
CCTGACCTGATTTTATAGTCCTTGTTTCTTTGAGTTTGTTATCTTCATTTATTTCCTCAACCTATTTCATCAAATTCTCCAGTCCTAAGGTACTATCTTGGTCAAATTTCAAAATTTCTTGAATATAATCTAAAACAATTCTCAACCTTTATATTTATAAGATTGGCTAGTCATTGTCTCTTTTCAACTGGAATAGTTAAAATTTCAAACTCCACTATCTTGTTTCTTCTAGAATCCATAAACTCATCTTAATGCAAGAATCGAGTTCGGCAACGGATAGGTGTTTCGAGAATCAGGATAAGCAAAAGTGAAATAAAATAGACTCAATATAGTTTGAAGTAAGATTCTCATGGGTCATACCTAGAATCTATCAAGAGATCCTAATATGTGATTGAGTAACAAATCTTCTAAAATATTATATGATTCAATCCAAATCTTAGGACAGGCTGGCAGTAGTACGGCTAAGCTTAAGTACTACCACGACTTCGTATTAGCTGCAAAGACGGACCTGCATGGACCACCACAAAAATGTGTCATGACCCGTACCCGAATATTGGGCACGAGTACGCGGGCCACGTCCAACCTAACCGCAGTATCGACGGTAGAACGTTGTCCAGTACCAGATAACTATCTACAACATCTATATGATCCACAATAACAATATGTACTCCAATCAAATACATCTAAGGAAGATATGAAAAAAAGACAATAATGGAACTAATAAATAATCATACATGTCAATGAACAATCAGAGACATAAATAATGAGGTAGACATATCTAGAAATGAATATGGCCTAGAGCTCCAAGAAGACAACTCACTGTAAATGGAACATCGATATCTATCTCAGCTAGCATCAACATGTGGTCCAAGTATGTGGGGCATAATAATTCCTAAAATTTGTCAACGTATCCAGTCAGGATTGGAACGAGCATAATCTCCAATAACAGTTCTAGTTAGACGATAAAGAATATATAGCAGTAAATAGAGAGAATATACATGTGAAATAGAAAGTACATAAAAGTAACATGGCAAGGATAAAGATGTAAACTATAGCTAGAGCAATGGCGAGAAAACTGATAACATCATGTACAGGAGTCAAAATCATACTACCTATGTGAGTGAATACTAGCTTTGACATATGGCCAGCTTGGGAACTTGCACAATATTTGTGGCCTAGTTAATCATACGTGGGGTGTATGATTAAAACTCACAATCAATACTTGCATAATAGGGGGTATGACCACATATCTACACTAATACTCCCTGTCCCTGACTGATACAGTGGATCCAACCATGACATGTTATGAAACAGATTCTCTGAGAAGGTCGCGAGCCTTCACAGGAATCATGTCTATACAATGCAAGAGGAACAAGGAAAGGCTTGCACAAGATATACCAAGGAATACAAGAAATAATATCTCATGACGGGATTCAGACAAATACCAATCCATGTGAACAATGTGTCAAGAGAACAAAGATATCTGTATTAGATACAAGAAACATAGACGATATCATAAAACAGAAATATTATCAGAGAATGTACTCGCCTCAATTTAGTTGGAATCGACATGCACGACACGAACGTGTCGACACGAAATAGGTACCAATGCTATGCTCCACAAATGGTCCCAAATAATGACACAGACAATTCCATTAAGTCCAGAATAGTCTAGATACCCCAAATTGGTATATAGAAGTCCAGGTTCAGAGTTGGCACAAATATCACGATAGGAGAGAAGTCCATGATCAAAGAATAAAAATGACTATATTAGTCATGATTGGAAAACCATACTGATCTAAGAAAGGAATTTGACAAGAGACAGTCTCAAAAATTATATTTATAAGAAAGCATTATAGCTATTTAAAGTTGTATGTAGAAATTTTGAAAATAACTATAACTATTGAAACTATTCGAAATATATATATATATATATATATATATATATATATATATATATATATATATATATATATATATATATATAATATAATATATAATATATATAAAATCTTTTTAAAATTGTATTTAATTTCCAAAATATAGTATATAAATCTTAGTGAAAATTATCTATCTCTAAAACTTATTTTAGAAGGGTATAATATGCTACATAAAGTCCCTTTTTTATTAATTCATAAAGCCCATATTCACAAAAAAGGAAGATCCTTATTTTTGTAAGCATCTAAATCAAATAGCCCTACATATTTACATGCAACTTAGCTTAAAAATTAGAATCCATGGGCCCATATTACAATAAATCTTCCAAGGTTTATTTAATCATAAAAAAACTATTATAAATCTTTTACTATGAAAGGCTATATGAACCCACTAAAATATAATTGAAGCCCAAAAGTTCAGAAGCCTATTCCTTAAATGTAAATAACAAACTAATGATGTTATTAACAATATTAGCAAAATACATTACCTATACACATATAATGACTTAATAATATCCATTAAAATAAAATTATTATTTAATGTATATTATTAGAAGACAGGAAGGGGGTTACTTGAGCTGCTGTTGCTCAACTCAAATTTTCCAAATCGAATAAAAAGGGGGGGTTGCTGTGAGTTCAATTCATTTTTCCCCAAAAATAAAACTAAGCACAGAGAGATGGAGAAAGGAGAAGATGAGGCAGAGATGGCTCACCGAGCGGGGCGGTCGGGTTCCGGTGGGTCGAAGATGGCAGTCACGGAAGGAAAACATCGAGGACGCGCGGATCTGGAGGCGACAGTCGTGGAGGAGCTCAGTCTGTACGAGGTCGAATTCTGCGTGGTGGAGCTCGGGGAGGACGGGGTCGTCTGTCCTCTTGGCGGCACACGGTCGACGAGGTGTTCATCGGATAGGAGGCAAGTTAGGCTTCTCTCTCTCTCTCTGATGATGTGATGGTGTAATTATGGTGGTTTGGTTGTTAGGGAGGTGGTGATTTGGGTTTTGGGAAGGTCGGAGTGATTTGCTAGGGAGATCGTTGTTAGAAATTTGTTGTACCCTGTCGATTCATGATATGAAGAATATAATAAAAATTACGGAAGCGTACCTGAATCTATTGCTAGGCTTGATGTATCTTGAAGCGGTCGTCTTTTGTGGGGTTCAATCTTCCAACTTGCTACGACCCTTAATGACAAAGAAGAATCCAAATCCTTTGTCCCTCTCTTTCTGTTGATGGAGATGCAGAAGAGAAAAACCTCTCTTTTGGTGACCGTATAAGTTGGGGACCATAACCCTAATAAATACATATATTTATATGTTTTGATATTTCTATTTTGGCCCCTCATCAAATTAGAATTATCTTCGGTATCTACACATTAATTACATGACAATTATACCCTTAAGCCAATTTTCAAATAGACCACTTTAATTTGGCTTAATTATTTAGATAGCCCAAACACAATTAATTTTACATGTGTGGCCCCTTAATTATTGAATAATTCTAACAATCTCCCACTGGGCCACATATGTAACCTTATAATTGTGTTAACCTTAGTGAGCTCATAAATTGCTATCTTAATCCTTAGGGTATATCCGGATAATCTCGTCCATTAACCATATCAACATAGGATCAAAGCGGCATTTGTCACATATAGCGTAACTAAACCATCAATGGTCACATATACCAATATAGCTAATGACATAGATCAATCATGGATGCGTAGCATGGAAATTTCACGTAATGTGATCAATACATGTCTATTTCCAACTGGTCCTCCTTAACTTTAATGAGATTAATACTTTCACATAATAAAAAAAGAATGAACTGAATTTCCATATATCTGATCAGATAAATATCCAAAATACTTTAATACATAAATGTGTCCAAAACCAAATAGCACCCAAATACATAAAATACAAACTCCCACTGTATTGCCATATTCTTAATTAAGATAACACCCATATGAGCATTATGCTTGTCACGACCCGTACCCACTGTGAGGGTACGAGAACGTAACAACGCCCAGCCTATGCCGCAGTGTCGGCGGTAGAACGCTGTCCTAGGTCAATCATCTAACAATATAAAGGTACCTGTACAGTATATACACTCCGAATGAAGGTAACATAGCAATATATAGTCTCAATCACATCTAAGGCGAAATGATAAAATAGAAAGATAGATAGAGAAATAAATACTAAAATGAGGAAATCCACATA
>JANAVB010044617.1:590000-617500 GCA_029216955.1 Iris pallida | reverse complement strand
CCGTACAGTAGGTGCAGCCTTGTGACATAATTTCGCAACCATATTCCCTGAATAGATGTCCCACAGCATGTTATAAACCTTGCTGCCATGGTGAAAGAAATTATTAGTGCATGTTTGACACTCATCCAAAATATATCTCCATTAATCAACATGACCTAATGTGGATCTTCTGCTGTGTTGGCATCCAACAAAATCGGAGTCGGAATACCTTATGATCTCCAAAATTATTCGATCTCCTACAAAGAGCATATAATTCTTTGTTCTCTATTAATTACTTAAGTAGTTTGGCTGCTATCCAATGATCCATCTCATATTTGCTTAAATATCTGCCTAACATCTAAATATGTACGCAATATCCTAACGCGTACATACTTGAGCATACATTAGAGTTCCTACAACTGGTCATGAATGGAAAATCTATTGTATTTTCTTAATTTTAAGGCTAATCTTAGGGTATTTGACTGAGACTAAACTTGTCTCCTTTAACGAAAGGGTTGTCACCTTGTTTGCGTTCCTGCATGTCAAATCTTTTAAGCATTTTATTGATATAAATCTTTTGTGATAATCCAAGAATATCCCGAGAACGATCACGGTATATTTGGATTCCTAATACAAAAGAAACGACACCAAGATATTTTTTCTGAAAGTTATTTGGTAGAAATTTTTAGTGTCGTACAATATACCTATATCATTTTTGGCAAGCAGTATATCATCAACATATATAACTAAAGAAAATTGTTTACTCCTACTGAACTTGTGATATATACAATCTTTAATAGTGTTTATCTCAAAAACCAAACAAGATAATCACTTGAAGTACCTTTGACGAGAAGCTTGCTTGAGTTCATAAATAGATTTTGTCAATTTGTAACCATATTCTTTGGGCCTTTCGACACAAAGTTTTCTGGTTGCACCATATAAACTGTTTTATCAATGTTACCATTGAGAAATATCGTTTTGACATCCATTTAATGTAATTCAAGATCAAAATTTGCAACATGTGCTATGATTGTTTTAAGGAAGTTTTTCAAAGATATCGAAGAGAAAAACTCTTTAAAATCAATCCCAAAATTTTGAGTAAAGTCACTAGCTACAAGACGTACTTTATACCTCTCCATATGACCCTTCGAATCCTTCTTGGTTCTAAATGTCCATTTGCAACCAATGGACTTCATAACTTTTGGTAATGGGACAAGTTCTTAAACTTATTATTTTGCATGGACTTATACTCCTTATTTATTGTATCAATCCACTTTGAGAACTGAAACTTTCCTATGGCCTGACGGAAGTTGATTAGATCATCTTCCAGTATCCACAGTCTTTCTCACGTTCCTAGAGAAATATGACAATATTATTCGAAATTATATTTCTCCTTTCTCTGGTGGACCATCTTAATATTACCGGTTCTTGAGGTTGTTGAGTTTGTTCCTTAGGAATAATTACCTTATCTTGAATGGGGTGCCGCTACGTTGTCGTTGTTAAGGTATCTCAACAACGACTTATAGAGGTAATTCGACATTGTCTTATTGAGGCTCCGAATTCACTTCTTGATCATGATAGGTATAGAATCCTGCACAGCGTCAAAAGTGATAGTAGGAATCGTAATTGATTCATTCTCAAAGACAATGATTCTGACTTTATTTCTCCCCCAAACTCAACATCCTTAAAAACTATTACACTTCTCATCTCAAAATAAATTTTATTTATGTGGGACCATATAATTATTAACCCATCGATTTGTCAATATAGCCAATAAAGTAGCTGTTTATAATTTAATTTTGGTCTGTACTTCCTTTACACATTAATATAGTCATTAAAGTCTATAAAGTCAATAAAATCCAAATCTCATCAGACACAAATCGTTCAACTCTATTTCTAGAGATGTGACCTAATCGCTTATGTCATAATGAGACTAAAAAAATATTTATTGTTAATTTTACATTTAGTACCACATGACTCCACTTGCAAGGTTTTATTGTAAGATGCAATAGTTTTAAATGAATATAGGTTATCATAAACCTTAAGGAATACGTTACTAATAATATTTGAATTTAAAGATAGACTAAACTTATTATTTCCAAATGAATAATGATAGCTAGGTTTGTCCATTAAGGAAACTGAAACTAAATTTCGTCTAAAAGACGGTACAACAAAAGTATCTATCAAATCCAAATAATAATTGGTTCCCAAAAAATAACCTAAAATGTCATATTGCTTTCACTTCTACTGATTTGTCGTCACCCACATAGATGTATCTTTCACTATCAATTGGCTTCGGTAGCTCAGACAACCTTGTCTATAAACACTAATGTGGATAGTAGCACCAGAATCTAACCACCACGTGCTTTTAGGTACTAAATCTAAATTAACCTCAGAACAGACCAAATTTGGAAATGTACTTTTCTTTATACGACATGCGTTGTACTTTGTACATTTCTTCTTTATGTGTCCTGGCTTGTCACAAAAGAAATAACCCTTAGTTTTATATTGTTGTTTCTTTTGATCTGGACTGTATTCATTTCTTTTTGCCCTTAAAGTTTATTCCATTAAACATGAAAATTAAAATTTTATTGGCAGATATTTTAACAACATTAACTGTAAAGAGAACAAAGCAACAAAAATAAACATGCTCTAACAAATAACTAAAGCGTAAAATATAGTCAAACAAATTCAAATAATGGTGAACCCCATCTCAAGATACCTAGTACATCATTAACATCAAGTCTTTGGACAGTGATATTAACTGCAAGAGGTACTCTTGGTGTAATGATCAAACGTTGACAATAAGTCATGTCAAATAATAAGCCTATCTTTGGATCGGGTTATTATTCACATGTAAACCTTACAATTGTCATACATTTATCACCACAAGTATGTGTGCAATTCGGCCAAGAATTAACCTTCCTTTGGGCCGACTAATACCCGCATGAATATACACAAACAAACATCCAACATCCCTCATAGACTATCTACGCAAGAGAGGTCACTTTGGCGACATCTTGTTTCAATGTGTCTATTTAGAATATTAGACGACTATTGCTAGTCACAAAAGGCACCAAAATTTGAATGTTAACTAAATTTTACAAAACTGAATTATGTCCAAAATTTTATGTACATGTATATTTAAAAGATTATTACTCAATTCAAATAATCATAAGTCAATAGATTACAGTAACAAATTTTACTGAATATATGCATGAAAAGATTACATCAAAAATCTACTGAAAATATATATCCAAAGAGGATAATATTTTTCTAATAAACCATACAGAAGATAATCATCCAATATCTTTATGGTATTGCATACAATATTGAAAGCTTGCCTAGTAGACTTCCTAATATATATATATATATATATATATATATATATATATATATATATATATATATATATATATATATTGTGTAGTCTCCGTTTCCAAACAAATTTTTACAAATATAAAAAAAATTTGCATATAGAACCGTATGCCAGCAAACAAAGTTGGCATAAACTACAAAGGAATTTAAACTTAATGTGATGCCATTGTTCTGATATAACCTTAATCCATCGCAATGTGGAACCACCAACTGAATCCATGTTATTATAAAAATAAAATAAATAAAGGTCCGAATTTTAGTCAGTCAAAATTATTAAGCGAGGGCAATAAAAACCCTAGCATTCGCCAGTATATGACATCAATCACCATCATGGTGAGTAAACACCTATAAACATAATCATGAGTGCTTCTTGAGTTTTTTTTAAAAACCAATAAATCAGCCACATCCCTCACAAGAAGGATATTTCAAACAATTTGTAAGAGCAGAAGTATTCCATTATGCTCATTAATCGTTATTATCAACTGAACATGTCCTTGTATTTGCTTTACCAGATCTGAATCCATCTGAATTCATTGCTTTATTGGTAAAACAAAAAAGAAATCAATCGAAGAAACGATTGATTTATATTAAAAAGGTAATAATATATAATAGGAGGGTTCATAAAAATTTAATCGAACAATCAGAATCTTAAATTAAATTAGGTTCTTGAACAACAACAAGAAAATTGATTCTGAAACTTCGATCTCATAAATCAAACAAGGAGGCTCTGATACCACTTGTTAGAAATTTGTTGTACCCTGTCGATTCATGAGATGAAGAATATAATAAAAATTACGGAAGCGTACCTGAATCCATTGCTAGGCTTGATGGATCTTGAAGCGGTCGTCCTTTTGTGGGGTTCGATCTTCTAACTTGCTACGACCCTTAATGACAAAGAAGAATCAAAATCCTTTGTCCCTCTTTTTTTGTTGATGGGGATGCAGAAGAGAAAAAGAGAAAACCTCTCTTTTGGTGGCCGTATAAGTTGGGGACCATAACCCTAATAAATACATATATTTATATGTTTTGATATTTCTAATTTGGCCCCTCATCAAATTAGATTATCTCCGGTATCTACACATTAATTCCATGACAATTATACCCTTAAGCCAATTTCCAAATAGACCACTTTAATTTGCCTTAATTATTTAGATAGCCCAAACACAATTAATTTTACATGTGTGGCCCCTTAATTATTGAATAATTCCAACAATCGTTTGTGTCAATATGGCGGCAACAATGTCGAGGCTGGGGTGGAATGGTGAGGGTGGCACGGGTGGTGAAGGAGAGGAAGTGTGGTGGCATTTGGGACGGGATGGTGGTGGCGGGTTAGCTTCTACGGTCGGGATGGATGGGCGGCTGGCTAGGAGGAGGAGGTCGGAGGCAAGCTATGGTGGTGGGTTGGGGACGATGTTGATGCTGGAACAGAAATGGTATGGCGGCGATGGTCGGCCATGGCCGGAGGGGGTGGCGGCTACAAGGTGTCTAGGGATTTGTGTATAGGAAGTTCATGTAAAATATTAGGAAAGTGTAATATTTATAGGGTAGGTAGGAAAAACCCTAAAAGCTCAATGTAAAAGTAATAAAAATGGAATGAAATGGATGGTCACGAACACAATGCACTTGGATTGCATTGGGGATTGAATTCACTTTTGTAGAATGAAATTTCGGTCCGAAATGGCGAAACAACATATATATAAAATTTAATAAGCTCCAGCTCATATACAAATACGTTTTCCCCAAATATAAAAATTACTATTTATTTTATAAATCTAAGTTATACAAGTTTTCTAAGTAGTATATATATATATAATTTTGATCCACATAAATTTGTCTAATGGGTTAGAGCCCATATTAATTAAGGATTTCAAAATAACAAATTTTCTTTATTAGGCTATATATGCCTCAAAACTATAGGAATCTCATAAAATCGTTTTAATAACCAACAACCGATAACCATGCATATAAATCTATAACATATCATGTTTTGTAAAAATACCTTTTTCATATAACTAATTAAAATAATCAAAATTTATAATTTTGAAGTTTTAGGAAAATTTTTGAAAGAAAAGAAATTTTAGAAAAAAAATTCAAAAAATTCCAAAATTGGGTGCAAGGAGGTTACACTTGTACACATTGATTAGAAGGTAAAACTCTTACAAACCTCTTCCCCATGTACCTACAACACTTGTATATATTTCTCTACATATTCTTCTACATATTCCTTGGGTATTTTCTTTCGTTAATGCAGAGGAACACACGTGTGCATTATTAGAATTGTTTGGGTGATACCGCTGTTTGCTTCGCTTTCATGTCTTATAACTTAGGGTAAAACTAGATAATTCAATACCCTAAGGAGGAACCATAATTTAAATAAGTAAAATCATGTTTAACCATAGTAAACACCGCCTCAAACACAACAACTCAATTCTAGACATTTACGTTCACACATTCATTTACACATGTTAGACTTGAATTTTGTGCTAGAAACTTACATGAAATATACCTATGAATACCCCCTTTGATATATTCTATTTGTATCATGTTAGAATCACAATTATTTTGGGGGAAACCATATTTTAGCCATTTTCCTTTTATTACAGAACTTACACATCTAATTGGGCTCATCATTTCATGTGTTAATTTTCATCTTTTAGGTTCGAACCTATATGAACATGTCCCTATCTAAACCCCCTACCATTCCATATAATTAAACTATGCCATATTCATGATTAAATAAGTTTTAACCACGTGTTTACCTTGCCAAATTCTAAAATCCTGAATTTGATTTTGATGCCATTTTACCATTGAGCTTATCATTTTATGTACAAATATTTCTAAATTTTGTACCAAACTTTAGACATATTATCGACACATAAAACCCTGCTAGAATTAAATTATATTATTTCATGATTTTACATGACCAATATTAGGTGTTTGCGACGTTACATTTTAGCACTACTTTGTGTTACTAATTGTCCAAATATCATTGTTATAGTGTGTCACACTCTAGGAAATGGTTATGTAAATATATATTGATGGATCTCATTTGGTTACTAGGCCTAAAATATTTACCGAATTCTTGCCCTCAGCGTTGAATCGGGATTACGAACATAGGCAAGTATACCTTGCCATATATGTACAACTTATTTGCATGCATTTAATTGTTCCTTTATTCCTGTTACTTAAGTGAATTCTTTTATATATGCCATGTTTTCCATTTTCTGTCCTTTAGTTGTATTTGTGTTTGTGCACTGTATCCTAGTTGTTCATGTCTTTCGTTAGTATAATCATCTGTGTATCTAAATTCTACTTACTTGACTTGACGTGACAAACTTGACTTCCTAGTTCCTTAGGAGTGAGTGTTATATTAGGCGTGGCTATTACCACTCAGTCGTTAGTGCCTCGCCGGGCTGCGATAGTTGACCTGTTTCAGGACTGTGAGTGCCTTAACATACTACGACCATTATTACATATTTCTTTGATAGCCACGATTAATATTATATTCTTTATAACATGTCATCATCTTTAGAGTTATCTCCTTATGGTATTTTTTTTTATACTTGCAGTTATTTCATGTTCTTATTTCAGTCTTTCAATGCATACTCGACATACTGTATTGTAGGCTTATATATTATGTATTTTGTTATGTCCAACAGGTATAGAGGAGGAATACCCACAGGTTTATGGATCAGGACTCGACTCTGGAATTTTCTTCAAGTATAGACGAGGAATACCCACAAGTTTATGGATCAGGACTCGACTCTGGTGTAGATGCAATTGATCATAATGTTATTGCTTAGTTTAAATTCAGCCTGGAATCCTATTTAATTTCTTGCTTATATTACCCTTCTATAGTAGTTGATTTTTCTCCACAGACCTTTCATTTAACTTTGATGTACTTGACTTGTTCGCTTGTCGTAGCACTTATTTTATCTATTGGTTCCTTTGTTTATATTGTGGATGAGATATAAAAAATATATGTGACTTATATGTTGTACTTGCGACCTTAAATAGACAGGGTAAGCGCATGCTTGAGGGATTTCCATAGGATAGGTTCGCCCTTGAGTGTGTACCAACTGGCCTAGTCACATGCTCGTCCCGTGAGTTTTGGGACTGGAGCATGACATGGTCGGTGAGAGTTGGGGCTCGATCGACGGATCGATAGCACAAGATAGTGAGAAGGATCACAGGGGTTCGTCACTACAAAAATACTATATTTTATCGACTAATCTTACTGACGAAAATAAAATGGTCGTTATTTACCGACGGATTATCGACCAACTAGCTACTGATTTATTATGTAAAATATAGTAAAACTAAAAGCCGCTAATTCTGTCGGTAATCCATCGCTAATGTACTAGCAACCACTTAGCGACAAAAAATTATGTCGCTGAGCTATTGTAAAAGTTACACAACACCCTCCCTCTTCATTTTCAAATTTTCACCTAAACGAAAATTTTCCCCCAATCGAAAATTTTTCGACCCCTCTCGTCCTCCGGCCTCCACCTCCGGCGTCCTCCTCCTCTTGACCCCCTCTCGTCCTCCGGCATCCTCCTCTCGACCCCCTTCTCTACAGCCCCCTCTCCGTCCTCTTTTATATCCCCCTCAGCCCCCTTATAGCCCCCTCCTCTCCGCTGGCCCTCCTCTCCGCCGACCCCCAACCCCCGCCCCCCCTACAGCCTCCCTCCGGCCCCCTACAGCCTCCCTCCTCTTTGCCGATGTCACTTCCATTTTTTGTTATACGTATTTCCAGTGTACGTATACGGATTTTGACCCGTATTTTATTTTTTTGTATTTTTGTATTTTTTATGGCTTGCCTTGATGTATCTTAACTAGGGTTGACCTTGGGTTGGTTTGGTCCAACTTAAATTGCTTTGGATGGCTTGGTTTGGTTTATTTTGATGGTTGGTTCAACATGTTGAACCATCCCCTCTTTTTATAAAATCCAACCACCCCTTTCTCTCTCTTTATTACTTTCATTCATTTCTTTACCTTCTTCTCCATTACTCTCCCACCAACCTAGGGAGCTTAGGCAAGTGTAATCTTGCTTCATGATGGATCTTAGATTTTATTGTTCCATTATCTTCTCCTCTTGATTCTAAGCCTCTTTAGAACTTAGAGTTCTTGGGTTAGATGAAAGGATCTTTGTAGATCTAAGTTTGTATCATTTTCGATTTCTTGGATTTTGATCTATCAAACTTTATTATTTTTATGTTTTGATTTTTCTATGTTGTAGAGAATTCGATTTTACTTAAAATAGACCTTTGAAAAGTTAGATTTTGACTTATTTTGAGAAAGTTATGGCCAAAGCAAGTTTTGGACATCTTCTCTGTTCATTTGTCCTAGTTCTGGCAGGAACGATGAATAGTGCCAGTCTGCATGGCTGCATAGTACCGTATAGTGCCAGTCTGCATGGCTGTATAGTGTCGTATAGTACCAGTTTGCATGGCTGTATAGCACTGTATAGTGCCAGTCCACATGGCTGCATAGTGCCGTATAGTGCCAGTCCGTATGGCTGCATGGTACCATATAGTGCCAGTCCGTATGGCTGCATAATATCGCATAGTGCCAGTCCGTATGGCTGTATAGTACCGCATAGTGCCAGTTCGCATAGATGCATATTACCTGGCCGCATAGTGCCAGTCCGCATAGATGTATAGTGCCCGGCCGTATAGTGCCTATTTTGGCTGTTTTTAGCTATTTTATGCGTTATTTGGCTGATTTGTGGCTAGAATTTCTCCTAACTTCCAACATGAAAGTTGTAGATCTTTTTCCTTAGCTTCAAGATTATGTTACTAGCTATTTTATGCAAGTTTTTCTCATTCATGATAATGTAAGGATAGAACACGATAGTGGCCTGTTAAGGCGCACTCTTAGCAAGTAACAAGTAACATGACGTGATAACTCTTAAATAGTAATCCGTCGTGGTGCACTATTGACAAGTAACTTGACATGATAATTCTTGATAGTGACCCGTCGTGGTGTACTCTTGATAAGTAACCTAACATGATAATCTTGATATGCTGTTGCGATGGCTATCGTGACTTGCTAAGTAACTCTTGTCTTGACACCGTGGGTGTTCGTGCTTGTGTAAGATACATGTCTCGTCTTGCATCATGTCTAGGACATGAATTCCTGGTTACCAAGGTCAGGGATTCATACTGAATCTGACTAGGTTAACAACTAGATTGATCAGGTAGTTCATGAAGAGATTTCCCAGCTACAGGTAGTCCCATTATCTGGGCGCTTTAATTGGACTTGTAGCCTGCCGTCGAGTAGGACACATTTCCAGTAAACTGTCATGTGTTGTACCCCCGAGTCACCTAATCCAACTCTCTCAACTTGCAACTAGATAACCTGGATTAAGTCTGCAGGGCTTGTGGCCGTTGGAACATCTCAATGCATCTTGTTAGTAACTAGGCTTGTAATAACCCTAGTTAGTTAAAGTATCAAGCCGTACTTATTGTTTGACCGTAAATGTTGGATGGAGTCCAATCCAGTTTAGTCTTGTCTAGATCCAGAATATGGCTAATTCAGGACATGCTTTACTTTTGGTAATAAATGATTAGGGACTTAGTTCCGTTCAGGTGAAGGGTTACAACTCCGGTCCTTGTTTGGTTTACGGGTTGTAACTTGGCTTCCGAATTAGTTTTTCGTCCTCTCGTCATTTATTGTCCTATTCATATTTCATGTCTTCTTGTTATTATTCTTGTTTATGTTTCTGACATGCTGGTTTTAGTTCTTAAGTAAAGCCTCCCTTATGGCACTTGCTCTTTCTGGGTCTGACCCAGCTAGTTTTGTATGGCCTGATTTCAGAGCAGTACACGAGGATCTCCCCACCTTCCATCCAGATGGTGAACACTAGAAGAAACCCTGGCAACGAGTGGATTTATTTTGCTCTCCCACCCTAATTGTAAAATTATTCTTTTGAGGTGTTTAGCCGCCGAGCAAGTGTTAGCTCGTATTGAATACTTTACTTACTGTCTACCTACGGGCTGTAACATGATTAACAAATCCTAGGGTTGATCATGTATGACTGAAACTCTTGCTAGTCCTCGCATTTTGTACGACTAGCTTCATGATCATCTGTATATGAAATGTATGGGACATCTTACTATTGAATATCTGATAGTCTGACATCTTGTAACTTTTATTACTTGCTTGAGATTGAGACACTAGACTTGTTCTTGACCATAAGAGACTGATGATTTATAGATAAACCCTCATACATCTAGACAGCCGTGACCGTATATCGAGGTGGATTACACTCCTATATACGTAGCTGGCTGTGTCTGTCCTCCGCTCTCCAGTATTCTGGTTCTGGGCGTGACACGGTTTAAGTGGTGGCTCATGCAGGTCTTGTAAATCAAGATGTGTGGGGATTTTACCAAATAGATGTCTCAATCAGCACTCGCCCTTGATCTTTACTCGTGTCTCCTAATCTTTTTGAAATCTTGACCTGATCACATACTTATATCTTCGATCTATCTTGGTCCTTCCTTATTGTGTCCCATGCCATTTCTTCAGTGACATTGTTCCTGGTCATGCCGATTAGCCCAGTGGAGCACCTCCAGTGAACCAGCAACAACCTGGGGACCAAGCCCAGCACTCAGGGATAGCCTCCAGAGTCATGCCTTTCAGGGGTCAAGAGCCACCGGTTCAGCCAGTCCAGCCTGCAGAGACTAACAATGGAGTCCTGGTAGGACTTATCCGAGAATTGCTTGCATCACAAGATCGTTGGGGCAATGCCCTACACCAAACAGTACAAGATGCCATGGGCAGAGTTGGTTACCAAGGGAACAATGCAGCTAATAATTTCAAGCGCCTGAACCCTCCCTTCTTTGATGGTAGTAAAGATGCTATCATTGCTGATGCATGGCGTCAGGACAGAGAGGTTATCCTGGAAGCAGTTAGGATTCCTGAGGAAGAGAATGTGGCTGTAGTGCGCCTACAGTTATTAGACTTAGCCCGTACCTGGTAGGCGATGTTAGCAGTTGGATTAGCGATGCCTGTTTTGTGGGCGGTATTCAGCGACAAGTTCCAGACCAAATATTTTGACGCAGTAGCTCGCTATGATCCACATACGAGATTCACTAATCTCAAGTAGATGGAAAGGACGGTCGATGGATATGCGATCGAGTTTTCTAGGCTTAGTCGATTTGCTCCCACCTTGGTGGCAACCGAATTGGATCGAGCCCAGCGATTCTAGCAGGGGCTTCACTTAGAGATCATTATATCAGTGGAGCAGTTTGAGCACCAGACGTTTGATGCCGTCTTGCGAGCAGCAAAGAGGCATGAGTATACTTCGCAAAGGATCGTGGACAGAACCAAAAGCAGGAAGAGGTCCCATGGGCAGATGAGTCTGTCCTCAGCACCAGCCCCAGCAGCTAGGACTTTGACTATTGGAGTTCTTCGAAGGGCAAATTTGGTTTCGTCGGTTCAGCACTCGACCCCGACGTCCCCTCAGCAACAGAAGCAGAAGTAATCTTCTGCAATGGGCTGTACTCATTGTGGAAAGCCAGGGGATGTAGTATCAGAGTGTCGCAGAGCATAGGGATTGTGCTTGGCTTGTGAGGCACCGAATTATAAGATGTGGTCCTGTCCGTATAGAGCCAGTTCATCGGCATCAACCTTAACTAGTCATCGGTTAGGGATCCAGCACCAGTGCAACAGTATTACCAGCGTTCGAGGCCATATTGCCGCCTCAGGCTC
Source organism: Iris pallida (assembly GCA_029216955.1). Taxonomy (NCBI): domain Eukaryota; kingdom Viridiplantae; phylum Streptophyta; class Magnoliopsida; order Asparagales; family Iridaceae; genus Iris; species Iris pallida. The sequence continues at coordinate 605,428 of JANAVB010044617.1, read as the reverse complement.
AATAGTATGCCCAGACCCAAGCTCAGATGCAGAACCGACAGAGAGGTTTCCAGCAAAATGTCTTCCTTATGCCTTATGCTTTTAAATTTCTTGCTTGTATGAATGTTTGCTTGATTGGTTGCTAGTCGTGGATGGCTTGTGCTTAAGTATAGCTTGCCCCGACATCTCTAGCCTCTTGATTAAATTCCGAGTATGGAATTCTTTTAAGGTGAGTAGAGTTATCACTCCCGTTTTTCGTTATACGTATTTCCAGTGTACGTATACAGATTTTGACCCGTATTTTATTTTACTGTATTTTTGTATTTCTTTATGGCTTGCCTTGATGTATCTTGACTAGGGTTGACCTTGGGTTGGTTTGGTCCAACTTGACTTGCTTTGGATGGCTTGGTTTGGTTTATTTTGATGGTTGGTTCAACATGTTGAACCAGCCCCTCTTTTTATAAAATCCAACCACCCTTTCTCTCTCTTCATTACTTCCATTCATTTCTTCACCTTCTTCTCCATTACTCTCCTACCAACCTAGAGAGCTTAGGCAAGTGTAATCTTGCTTCATGGTGGATCTTAGATTTTATTATTCCGTTATCTTTCCCTCTTGATTCTAAGCCTCTTTAGAACTTAGAGTTCTTGGGTTAGATGAAGGGATCTTTGTAGATCTAAGTTTGTATCATTTTTAGTTTTCTTGGGTTTTGATCTATCAAACTTCATTATTTTTATGTTTTGATTGTTTTATGTTGTAGAGAATTCAATTTTACTCAAAATGGACCTTTGAAAAGTTAGATTTTGACTTGTTTTGAAAAAGTTATGGCCAAAGCAAGTTTTGGACATCTTTTATGTTCATCTGTCCTGGTTCTATGTTCATCTTCCCCTAGTTAGTTAAAGTATCCAGCCGTACTTATTGTTTGGCCGTGAATGTTGGATGGAGTCCAATCCAGTCTAGTCTTGTCTAGATCCAGTATATGGCTAATTCAGGACATGCTTGTTCATGCTTTACTTTTGGTAATAAATGGTTAGGGACTTAGTTCCGTTCAGGTGAAGGGTTACAACACCGGTCCTTATTTGGTTTACGGGTTGTAACCTAGCTTCCAGATTAGTTCTTCGTCCTCTCGTCATTTATTGCCCTATTCATATTTTATGTCTTCTTGTTATTATTCTTGTTTATGTTTCTGACATGCTGGTTTTAGTTCTTAAGTGAAGCCTTCCTTGTGGCACTTACTCTTTCTGGGGTCCGACCTAGCTGGTTTTGTATGGCCAGATTTCGGAGCAGCACCCGAGGATCTCTCCGTCTTCCAGCTAGATGGTGAACACTAGAAGAAATCCTGGCAACGAGTGGGTTTATTTTGCTCTCCCACTCTAATTATAAAATTATTCTTTTGAGGCGTTTAGCCGTCGAGCAAGTGTTAGCTCGTATTGAATACTTTACTTACTGTCTGCCTACGGGCTGTAACATGATTAACAAAATCCTAGGGTTGATCATGTATGACTGAAAATCTTGCTAGTCCTCGCATTTTGTACGACTAGCTTCATGATCATCTGTATATAAAATGTATGGGACGCCTTACTATTGAATATCTGATGGTCTAACATCTTGTAACTATTATTACTTGCTTGAGATTGAGACACTAGACTTGTTCTTGACCATAAGAGACTGATGGCTTGTAGATAAACCCTCATACATCTAGACAGTCGTGACCGTATATCGAGAATGATTACACTTCTATATACGTAGCTGGATGTGTCTGTCCTCCGCTCTCCAGTATTCTGGTTCTCGGACGTGACAGCCGACCCTCTACAGCCCCCCTCTCCACCCCCTACAGCCTCCCCTTTTCGCCCCCCTACAGGGAACAAACGCCCCCTCCCCCTCCTCCTACATCGAGCAAACGTTCCCTTCTCCTACTACGGTCAGACCCTTTTCATCCGTCGAAGGTAAACCCTATCCCACATTGCTATTTTTTTAAGTTTTTGTATTTAGGATTTGGGGGGGGGGGCAATATAAATTTAGATTTTGGTGTTGGACACGTATAGACACGATACATTAGACTTGGACATAAGTACATTATATATTGGTATCAAACACGATACATTGGACTTGGACACAAGCACGTTGGACTCAGACACGATATATTGGATATATTGGTATCGAACACGATATATTAATTGTTTGGATATGCATTGAACACTATAAAGTGTTGATTTCTCACTAGGGTGATCTACTTGTCCAATTTTCTAAATCGAGTGACTATTCATGTCTTTATAGCTTAGCATTTCTACGATCTAGTTTCAATTTTTTCTTTCAAAAAAGTCTCCTTTTATACATAGCTTATTAATCAGATCTTATTTTGATTCATAAACCGCATTTGATCATTGAAAAAAAAGACCCGGTAAACTAAGACATAGAGAACAAAGAAATCAAAATCTGAGAGCCCTCAGTCACATGTTAGCCCAATGATTACGTCGTGTTTTTGAATATAGCTAATCAATTAAGTTTAACATAATGATATCACTAATATTCACATACTCACTATCATGTTGCTACTTAAACTTAGCATTATCTTAATTGTTCTATATCATATTGCCATGCTTGTATCATACTGCAACATATTTTGCTCGCCTAACATGTATTTGTAGACATACAGTAAGCATGATCAAACAAGATCAAACCAGGACATAGGAAATGAAGAATTAATGATGGACCAAAGACGGCGTCATACAAAAAGATTTCTCTGAGCCGCCTAGCGACCTATCCGGGGCCTCGCATCAAGGAAAAAGATGTCTCCAGGTCTGCTCAAATATCATAAGAAAGGCGTCATCAAAGGGCTCTTGATTTTCCTATTTGTTCCAAGTCTGTAATCTTTAATTTATTGAGTCTAGGAGAATGTGTACGTTGAGTCGTACTGTGTCATCTCAACCCCTAGACATATCTCTCCAAGCTCTACCATACAAACAGACCAATTCCTGAACCAAGCATAAGCTCTACCAAGCTAAACAAAGCCCAAAGGCCCAAAGGTCATTCTGCCACCTAGGAGGCAGAGTTCGCGCTGAACTCTGCCCCCACACAGAGTTCGGGTCGAACTCTGTCTCCTGATTTTCAGCACCCTAATTTTTAGGGCCTGCTTGGTACAAGCTGTCCGACGTTCAAAAATTTGAATTCTTAGGCCAGAATTCGTGCCGAACTCTGCCTCCCCAGAGTAGTATAAATAAGGCTTAATTTTTCTCATTTCACATTATCTTTCCATCTCTCACTCTCAATCATCTAAGCCTTATACTACCTAAGCCTTACTCTTCCAATCTACTAGCCATAAAACTTCCTAAGCCCCAAGGTGCTCTAGTGCGATTCAGTTAGAAGTTTTTGTGCAAGAGTTGAAAAAAAAAGTCACTTGGACAATTCTAAATTTTGCCACCTGCGAATCTGTAAGAAGTTGGGGTGCTCTTCTGAGTAAAGGTACGTGGTTGTACACTATTTCACAAATAGTGGATTTCAATCCTGAGCTAGAGTTCTCAGGCCTGGACTAGTCTTCCACGAGGAAAACCAGGTTAAAACTGCTGTGTCTACGTATGATCTTCTGATCTTTATTTACTTCCGTATTTCTCTCTGATTTATTTACTCTCTTGATAGTTATTTTATGGAGGTGATATAGAGTTAATTTTTATTTGGTGATTATCGACACAAACTCTATTCACCCCGTCTAGAGTTGCCTATACGTTATTTCAATTGGTATCAGAGCAAGGACTCTATTGTTAGGCTTAACATCCTTAGAGTAGATCCTTGTTAATTTTTCTATGCATCGTATTCCTCCTCCTCCGATAAAGAGGGTTTTATTTCTAGTAGCATGAACAATCATGTTTCTTCTAAATGCAAAAAATGCTCTAAGTGGAAAGCCATGGCTAACCAATCCATAAAGATTGTTAAGGCTTTTCATTCAACAAATGAAGAACTTTCAGAAAAGGTTATTCATTTAGAAGAATCTAATGAGGCTTTGAGAAATTAAAACCATGATTTATTATCTAGACTTGATTCTCAAAACTCATCTTATATTTCTTTAAAGAGTTTGAATGAGACTTTAATTTTGAAAATCAAATCTTTTTCCTCGTCAATAGAAGATCTTAAGAAGCAAACACATGAGCTACATCATTTGCATGATACTTCTATTGAGTCTTTAAAGAAGCAAAATGATGATTTTATTTCTAAAATTGCTATTTTTGAAAAAGATAATTATGCTTTAAAAACTAAATTTTATTCTCTTACTTGTATGCATGATAATTTGTTATTAGAAAATGATATTCTTAAGACCAAATCCATACATGCTCACTCTAGAGATATTCATCATTCTAGTATGTCACATGTTCATAAAAATGCTCATTCCGATACATGTGCACACACTAGTATTAGGTGCTTCTATTGCTCTCGCATTGGACACATGAGTGTACCATGTCCTATTCGTAGGAGTTTTTCTACCAATGCTAGAGTAAATAGTATATGGATCCCTAAAGCTAACAAATGTGGATCCAAGTTTATTTGGATACCAATGTCTTCACCTAATGTTGTAGGTGGAGCTTCTTGTATCAGGACATAGCACCGAGGAAGCGTGTTGGTGGTTGCAAAGCTCAAAGGTCATCTTCCAAGCAATTGCACCAACACAAGTGTGGGCACTAGAGCCACTTTGGTAACATGCTAAACAATTCTCTTTAAATGGTTTATATTTGTTGAATCTAGCATATTTCTTTGGATGTCTTGCTACTAGCTCACATTGATATCCTCTAGTTGCTTATTATATAAATCAATGTAAGATATAATACTAGCATGCTTAGTTAATTTTCTTATTATTTCTTTTATCTAGCATGACTAGTTACTTAGCTTAAATGATTAGTTCACACTATGTAGTTTATCACTCATTTTCTATTAGTGTGACACATTTACATATGCATGCTCGCTATTCTTTGTCTTTATTTATAAAGCATGCATATCACTCTAGTTCATAAAAGCTTGATTCTTGAATTTTGTTTTAAAGCTTGACTCTCCATTTTTTAAGTTTCTAAGATAATCACTTCTTACCAGTTTCTCTTTAATATGTCCTATTTTACTTTAAATTGGTTTTTGTGAATATATGCACAAGCTTCTGATCACTTGATAAGTATATACTTATACTTCTTTTTAATCTTGTGCTTGCATAATATATTCATTATTGATTTTTATATTTTATTTTTGATTAAATCTCTTATGAATCAATTAAGTATTTGCCTAATAAAGCCTATTTATACGTGCTGTTGAATTTGTGATAGTTTTTCAAACATTCATTAATGATACATGATTATATTAAATGTAGATCATGTATTTATTATATTGATATCTATTTTTGTATAAATATCTTTATGTGGGCATATGAGTTAAGCTAAAGTTTCATATTATTTTGAAGAGTATCTATTCATACTTGTGCTTACCTCATACTTTAGCTATTGACTCTTTTGACCAAATTTGTGTTCTCTCTTCTTGAATCAATTAGCTTCTTCCTTAAATTCTTCTTTTGATGATATCTTATTGGCTTTTGTTTGTTGAATTTATGGATACATGCCTTTTAATTGATTTTTGATGATATATATATATATATATATATATATATATATATATATATATATATATATATATATATATATATATATATATATATATATATCAACAAACAAAAGCCAATAAGATATCATCAAAAGAAGACTTTAAGGAAGAAGCTAATTGATTCAAGAAGAGATAACACAAATTTGGTCAAAAGAGTCAATAGCTAAAGTATGAGGTAAGCACAAGTATGAATAGATACTCTTCAAAATAATATGAAACTTGAGCTTAACTCATATGCCCACATAAAGATATTATATATATATATGAGATTTCTAACTTCTGATATATAAATATATATATATAAAATATATATAATATATATATATATATAATTTATATATATATATATATATATATATTATATTATATATATATATTTTATATATATATATATATATATATATATATATATATATATATATATATATATATATATATATATATATATATATATATATATATATATATATATATATATATATATATATATATATGAGATTCCTAACTTCTGATATTTATTTGTTTTACTTCTTCAAGTTAGAATGTTGAGAGAAAATGTTTATTAGTGTCTTATTTATGACTTTTATGGAAGTTCTTTTAAGAATTGCTTGGTTTTGTGCTTTACCTTGTTAAAATTATCGTACTTATTAGTGCACATTTTGAGCATGTATTTTCTATATATATTTTCTCCATAAGTGCATTATGAAAATGTTTGTTTTGAAAATATTCTTAGCAAATTTTGATGATTTTAATTATTATTTGGGTATTTACCTTTCTTATACTTAGGGATTTTGGATTTTGATGTTGTTTCATGATACTGCATATATTCCTTTAAACTAAATTCTTAAAAGTAAAAGAACATTTTGGGAACAAGCCGAAAGGGTCCTTCTGTCATACAGGTGTAAATAGCTGAAGCGACACGGTGTACTAGTCTTCGGACTACCGCTAGCTGGGAACCAGCCCCTACAGCTAACCCAAAGTGATCAATACTTTATAGACTTAAGATTTATTAAGGTCCACTTGTAACTATTATCTAGTTCTGGATCCAATGTACTGTATCCGGTCCCCTAAGTTCCAGAATAGATCATCATATCTAGCCCTATATTTTGAGCTATAAATATTTTATCATTATTGCCCAATAATATTTTTGTAACACATGAGAATACATGTAATTGATATATCAAATTTCTCATGTCCTTAGCTACTACGGTTTGAGCTTTTGTGTTGAGATTTTTTCTAGAGAATGCACTTATTTCATAATGGCTATAATATTTTGCATTCTTTAGATCAATCTATTATTTCATTATCTTGGATTAATCTCAATACTTGGCAAAGAGATTTGTTCTATTATGTTTTCATGAACATCTCTTTTGTCCTTTACTTGATGAGAGTCTATTCATTTACTTGCTATCTTATACTCTTATCCTTGCTTAACAAATAGTATATAAATCATTTTGATCATTCAAAATGTATTGCCCTTATTGTGAACTCTATGCTTAAGCATGCATCTTTAGTGTTAGTGACTTAAGATTTAATGAGCATATTTATCTTGTTAATGGCCTACCTCATTAATCTTAATTAGTTATGTAGCTTGCTTATTTGCGATGTATTGATTAAGCTACATAATTTTTGTTCACTTTCACTCATCTAGCTATCTTCTTGAATTTCAATCTATATGTGATATGCTGGTTTACAAAAACAAGATTTATGAATTTTCTTGATGAGATTTGTATTCTATTTTAGATACATATGTTTGGTCTCTAAAATTAGTTTGACAATTTTTTTATTTAATCATGTTTCCATTGAGGTTTTTGATTCATCGCTTTAACTTTCTTCCATACAAGTCATTGGTAAGCATCTCTTAAATTTTTCTCATCTTTTGAGTCATGATTTTATCATATTATCATTTATTTGGAATAAATTTACAATCATTTAAATAAGATTGACTCTTTTCTATATTTTTAATTGGTTTGTTTATATGGTTTTTAGATAAGATTTATGACGGATCATAATTATTTATTGGTTTACTTTATGAATGATCCTAATGATTGAGTAGTCCTATATTATCTAATTATGTGGTTATCAAGTTAATTTATTACTCTACTTTGACTACTCATGAATTATCACATATGCTCTTTGCTATTTGAACTTCATTGGTTTCTATTTAGTATTAGCAAGGTTGGATTATTACCCGTTGATGGGTAAATATGTGGTAAAACACACATAGTCCATGCAAAGCAATAAATTGGTTGATCATTTCTTAATTAGATAATCATGGACATGATATTTGAGTTTTATTTTTATTTTTTGTATTTTTTGAGCTATATTGTGACTTTCACCATGATTGATTTAATTGACTTTATTTCTTTTCATGATGACCTTCTTCTCAAAAGGTAACATGCATTGATATATCTTATTTAATTCTTCTATAGGCTAATGTATGTCTCTTTTGATTAAATGTGCTTAATTAAAATATTATTTTGATCGTTCATCTTTAGTGGCTATTAATTGGATATCTCTTCTTAACTAAATATGATATTATTCGTTCTATGACATTTTTATAGCCTTATATGCACTAAGCAAGGGGGAGAAATCAATAGTTGATTTACCCCTACATCTTGAAGTTATTATTATTTTTTGCTATAAATGCTTTGGAACTAGATACACATATTTTAAGGGGGAGCAAATAAATTGGTTCAATTCATTTATACCCTTTAATATGTCGTATACCTAGTTCGTCATTGACCCATATTTTTATCATTATTTATATCTTAGTGATTGAGGTTATGATACTGTTATTTTGTGAAAGATTTATGAGAGTATATGCGATTGTTTTTATCATATTATCTCTCTCTTTTATATGAGTCATCTCGTTAATATTAACTTTCGTATCTTATCTTGATGACTATTGTGCTTTCTTTGATTTGGCTTTCCTTGTATGCTTAATTGATTTGGCTTTCCTTATTGAAGACTTTCCCGAAATTCATGATTTTATCTATATTGGTAATAGTTTGAGGGGGAGCATTCAAGTCGACTGATTTTCTCTTTCTCAAACAATTTTTTCATTTACCTTCATGTTTATCTAAAGGGTATTCATATAGCATGATAAGGTAATTGAGTTCAAATACATGAATTTTGGATAAGCAAATAAATTTGCAAATAATGAGATCATTTTATATCAATTGCTCTATTTTACATTCATCATTCCTTTATTTTGTTCCACTATTTATCTGTGGACAATTGTGACTATCATAGTTTCATTGATTAATGTTTCAAGTTTATTTATTTCAATTGATATATATTTAAATATCTCAATTGGTATCTTTCTTCTTTGATATATATGTTTTACAATTATCTAATCCCCATGGTTTTTTATTTTTCTCTTCCAAAACAAAAGCAATATTTCATATCATACTATATTTTTGGATGTCTTTCTTGGATTTCATGTTAGTAAACTATCTATTGATTATTTTCAAATTCTTTTAGTTTTACCAACTATTTGTGTTTTGACAAGCTATTTTCTATTTGGCACTCTACATTTGGTATGTAGTTTATATACTTGTCTTTATACACTTCTCCCATTGTTCCTCATTTATGATCATGATTTTCTATGCCTTCCTCCTTTACTTATGCTTGAGTTCGTTTTATCTCTTATTACGGGGGAGCTTAATTTTTTTGATCATGTCAAAGGGGGAGAAATAAGTTTAAGTTAGCGCACAATTTTCTAGTAATATGTGTTTATTAGTGATACATGCATCTATCGTATCTGTTTTAAACTTAACAGATTTGCCATAATCAAAAAGGGGGAGATTGTTAGCCCGATGATTACATCGTGTTTTTGAATATGACTAATCAATTAAGTTTAACATAATGATATCACTAATATTCACATACTCACTATCATGTTGCTACTTAAACTTAGCATTGTCCTAATTGTTTTATATCATATTGCCATGCTTGTATCATATTGTAACATATTTTGCTCGCCTAACATGTATTTGTACACATGCAGTAAGCATGATCAAACAAGATCAAACCAGGACATAGGCAATGAAGAATTAATGATGGACCAAAGACGGCGTCATACAAAGAGATTTTTCTAAACTGCCTAGCGACCAATCCGGGGCCTCGCATCGGGGGTTCCGCTCAAATATCAGAAGAAAGACGTCTGCTATCAAGGAAAAAGACTGCTATCAAGGAAAATGACGTCTTCAGGTCTGCTTAAATATCATAAGAAAGGCGTCATCAAAGGGCTCTTGGTTTTCCTATTTGTTCCAAGTCTGTAATCTTCAATTTATTGAGTCTAGGAGAATGTGTACGTTGAGTCACACTGTGTCATCTCAACCCCTAGACATATCTCTCCAAGCTCTACCATACAAACAGACCAATTTCTGAACCAAGCCCAAGCTCCACCAAGCCAAACAAAGCCCAAAGGCCTAAAGGTCATTCTGCCACCTAGGAGACAGAGTTCGGGCCAAACTTTGTCTCCTGATTTTCAGCACCGTAATTTTTAGGGCATCTTTGGTACAAGCTGTCCGACGTTCAAAAATTTGAATTCTTGGGGCAGAATTCGGACCGAACTCTGTCTCCCCAGAGTAGTATAAATAAGGCTTGATTTCTCTCATTTCATATTATCTTTCCATCTCTCACTCTCAATCATCTAAGCCTTATACTACTTAAGCCTTACTCTTCCAATCTACTAGCCATAAAACTTCCTAAGCCCCGATATGCTCAAGTGCGATTCAGCTAGAAGTTTTGTGCAAGAGTGAAAAGAAAAGTCACTTGGACAATTCCAAGTTTTGCCACCTGCGAATCTGTAAGAAGTTGGCGTGCTCTTTTGAGTAAAGGCACGTGGTTGTACACTATTTCACAAATAGTGGATTTCAATCCTGAGCTAGAGTTCTCAGGCCTGGACTAGTCCTCCACGAGGAAAACCAGGTTAAAACTGCTGTGTCTGCGTATGCTCTTCTGATCTTTATTTACTTCCGCATTTCTTTCTGATTTATTTACTATCTTGATAGTTATTTTGTGGCGGTGATATAGAGTTAATTTTTATTTGGTGATTATCGACACAAACTCTATTCACCCCCCGCTAGAGTTGCCTACACGTTATTTCATCACATTCAGCCCTGTCATAGATGTTGAGCACATCTATAAAGTCCCCCTCATCTTAGGGTGCACATTTTTAAAGTTCTTGTTGTGTTGTATCAAAACTCTATAGTTGTGAGGTTAAAGCTTAAATATCTATATTATTCCAACATGACTTCCTATGTAGATGGACAAAGAGTTGGTTTTTGTAATTCGGTACAGTTTTACAAAATTTGCTTAAAATACTTGTCGGATGATTAATTGAATCTAGGTTGCTCAATATCACGTTATGTTTCCAACTATTGACGAAAACTCTAAATTATGAGGTTTAAATATCTGTATTTTTCCAACATGCATTTGATCTGTAATTTGCTTTAGCTAAACCCTAAATTTCTGAAACCATTTTTAATCGCAAAACATGGCTCCCAATTGAGTAATAGGAATGGTCTGATACCGATTTCGATATCGATACTCGTAGGAATGGTATGATACCAATTTCGATATTGATACTCATAGGAATGGTCTGATACCGATTTCAATATTAAAACTCAAAGGAATGGTATGATATCGATTTCAATATCGATAATTAGGCCAATTTCGATAATTAGGCTAATACCGATATGATACGGTATATGGATATGGCAGATACCGATAGGATATCCTATTCCAATGCCAATCTGATACGTCCGATACCGAACCGATAGGCCGATACTAATCAGATACGGTCAATACTGATAAGAACCAAACGTGAAGCAGAGCTTCATATTCAAAACATCTTCTTTATTCTTTCCACATGGAGCTCTACACCAAGGATGTCCACTTCCTCATGGAGCTCATTCAAGTATACGTACAAACATACACACACCCCTCTCTCTCTCAAGCTTCCTTCTCAATACTCATAGGAATGGTAGCAATTTCGATATTTCCGATTTTGATATCGATACTTATAGGAATGGTCTGATACCAATTTCAATATTGATACTCATAGGAATGGTTGATATTACCGATTTCGATATTGATACTCATAGGAATGGTCTGATACCGATTTCAATATCGATACTCATAGGAGTGGTTTGATACCAATTTCGATACTGATACTGTTAACCTTGGTTATTACAATTAGGTACTAAATTAATTTTTACTTGTATTTACAATATATATAGTACTTGGTGCAGAATTGGTTTGAGCAATGAGTCAATACTTAGTTGACCGTTCATGGATGTACAATCGGCGACATGAGAGCAAGATTGGTTTGATGGATGATTTCAAGGCAAGCATCGAGGAATTCCTGAGATATGCCAGTAGCCAATCTTATTTCATGGACGAAATGCTCATAAAGTGCCCTTGTGTCAATTATCGTAATATACCATTCAAAGAGGTAGATCTCGTGAGAGAGCACCTCTACAAGAAGGATTTCGTACCGAAATACAACGAGTGGACGGCTCAAGAAGAACCTTTGGTTCCGCAATATCAGTCCTCCTTCAATACAGAGGTGGGAGACCCCACTCTTGGAGACAACTTCCAATATCGGCATCGAAACTTGGCACGTGAGTTGGTATTTGATGCAGCTTGTGCCGGTCCAAGTTTTGATCCGAAGGATCCAAATTCTGCTGCAAAGGAGTTTTATGATATGTTCAACCATGCCGATACTCCGTTATATCCGGGTTGTGATTCTCATTCTGTAATGTCAGTGGTGATGCGGCTGTTGAACCTCAAGTCTGATTTTAACTTATCGTAGGAATGCTACGACCGGATAATTCAGTTTGTTAGAGAGTTGCTGCCAAAAGGAGCGAAGGACTTGCTAGAAAACTTTTACAAGTCGAAGATGATGATACAGAAACTCGAATTAGGCAACGAAAAGATAGATTGATGTCGAAACGGCTGCATGTTGTACTACAAGGATAACAATGATAAAGACATATATATTTTCTGTCACGAGGACCGATACAAGCCCATTCGGGGCAAAGGAAAATCAACTGCACGAGCAAGGTTGCGCCCCTACAAATACATATAGTTTTTGTCGATCATAAAGGCTACAGAGGATGTATATGTCCTCGAATACTGCAGAACACATGACATGGCATAGCGAAGAGCGAAAGATGGATGAAGGAGAATTATCTCATCCATCTGATGGAGAGGCATGGAAGCATTTTGATCGATGTCATCCTGGATTTGCTGCGGAGGAGCCTAGGAATGTTCGGCTGGCTTTATGTTCTGATGGATTCACTCCTTTTGGACAGTTGGGGGCTCAATACTCTTGTTGGCCGATGATTTTGATACCTTATAATCTACCACCGTAGATGTGCACCCTAATATTCCTTCAGCATCTACTGCTACCGGTGCTAGTGCCCCGTCTTCTGCGCCGGAGACTACACTTGTTGCTCCTACTAGGGTGAACCCATATCCTGGCATTTTGGTCTACCATGGAGGGTACATACGTCGGCCAGGATTTGTAGACCCTCCTACTCTACCAGAGCGGCCAGCCAACATCACTCGTCCCGAGCTGTGGGCCGATGGAACGACGTAAGTATATAATTATTAGTAGACACATTTATTCATACTCTATTTATTATCTAATCGTATATTGTTTTGTTTATTTTAAGTTCTTTCCGGTCCAGGCTGGTAGAGATTTGGGCGAGTTGATGCATCATCAACTCCATGGTCCCTGTTTAAACTTCGGGGATATTCTACTTAATAGATGATTCATTTGGCTCGAGATGCTTGATGTATGTCTAAATAATGTCATCTTTGTTTACAACATTTCTTAAATATTTGCTCATTTATTTTATTGGTACTTATTTGCAGAAGTTGTACTAGTGGCCGGCGTACAGAGATCAAGCGATCCGAAAGTGCTACAAGTCCGTCGCCAGCAAGAGGTTGAGGGATATGGTCAACGACCAGAAGGCATTGGCTCTACTAAATAGTGCTCTTCGCAAGGAGTGGTTGAAGGAGGAATTCTAGATGAAGAAGATGGACACTCCAGCCTATAAGGCCAAGTGTGAGAAGGCAAAGGCTGCCCGTGCTAAGGGTGGTTACCACACGGGTGGATCCATCCTAATTTCAGAGCATTATCGAAGGCTGGTGAGTATTCTTATTTGTTATTTCTTCAATTGTTTAAATTTAATGTTTAGCTATAAATTGATGTTTAATTGTTACAGTGCGAGGAGGTCGCTAGGGCAGGCGGAGACCCGAACGCCGTAGACTTTCCTAAAGTTTTCGAGCGTACCCATAAGCGAAAGAAGGATGGGAAGCTCGTAGATAATCGGGCGACCAAAGCCTATGTAAATTTTTCGAGTCCTAAATCTAATTACATTTCTTCTTTGTCTTTACGTACTTAACTATATTTAGTTTACCGAAATAGTTAGTCCAAACTCTAATATGAATATTAACTCTAAATCATAACCCTAAGTAGCATTATAAATTAAAGAAAAATTTAGGAGACGTATGAGAACGTAAGCATAACAATACTTAATAGTAACTAAAATATGAATATTAACTCTAAATCTATTCACCTATATAAATATAGGAGACGTATGAGACTTTAGAGAGTCGAGTCAGTGAGGGAGGGACTGCCGAAGGGGGAGTTGGGACTAGTCAGCCACCAGCGTCGGCTGTGAGGAACGATTTGTGGATACAAGCCGTCAGTAAAGGGAAAGGGGGCAGTGTGTACGGTACCGGATCGTTGGCATCCCAGCCGTCCCTTTATTCCAGAGCTTCTCTATCTCCACCACCTCCACCTCCACATGTAAATGCATAAACTGACGATACTGCTGACACCTACACTTTCCGACAGATTACATAGATTTTGGTGGGCCTACAGGGTCAGGTGATCCAGATGAGCGAAGTTCTAAGCACAGCAGGTCTGATTCCTGCTGCCACTGCACCAGCTCCAACTTCGACCCCAGTGCCTCCGACAATAATTGCTCCTCCGACTAAAGTGCCTCTTGTCGTGCCACCGACACTTCTAGACGTTTCTATCCAGGACGTACAACGGATCGTCACTTTGGTCCTAGGGCAGTTATATGCATGCGGACGGCCGGCTATGCCTCCGCCACCTCCTCCACCATCAGTTTGATTGTTGTTTATTTTTTGGTTGTATTTGACGATGTGTATGAACTTAATTTAGGGAGTTTGTATTTGATTGAGGAGTTTGATCGATGAGTTTATGTATTATTGAACATATTTGTGTATATGTATAATATTGCGACTGCTGGACGAGTTTGTATATTGGAGTTGTCTAGATCGGTAATTGGATTTCAATTTAATGTATATATTGGTGCTTGGGTTAATTTTTGTATATATTGGGGGTTATATTTAATGTATATCATTTGACTGTAATGTATATTGGGGTTATGTTGGTGTTTGTATCTATTCACAGGTGTGAGCAAAGCTGGAATAATTTATTCTGGCAATAATAAGAAGTTTAGCGACTACCCAGCGACGGAATAGTGACAAAAATCTGGAAAATATGCAGGCTAGCGACTAAATATCGCCTGATTAGCGAAGGAGTTCTGGATATATTTTCAGGCTAGCGACGAATTAGCGACGGACATTTCCGCCGCTGACCTTCTGTCTGATACCAAAAGCGTATCAGACGAGTCAACGACAAAAATTTCCGTCGCTAAGCTTCTGGAAACTTTGTTATTTTTGCTCACTAACTTTCTTTAGTATTTCGTCGCTAAGTTGTCGTCGCGTTTGCTGACAGTTTATATTCGTTGCCAATCCGTCGCTA